>VMBQ01012573.1:0-15543 GCA_007657795.1 Dreissena rostriformis
CCCACCTCAATTTTGGGTACTTGGCTGAAGGACTATATGGAGCTTTTTGAATACGGACCCTTAGGGTAAATTTATAAAGAGTTATTTCTAATAATCTTTCTATTTACATGCAGATCGCAATGGCTACCTCATCCTTTAAGCTGATTTCTTCTTTTTTAATCCCAAAAATTTCTTAACTTAGCCTGATCTTTTTGTCTTTTTATGAAGAGTTTACCTAGGTGAGTCCTGAAAGTGGTTATATCATTTTCCTCCCCTAAATAACACCCAAAGTTTCAGTGAACAAACGTACTGGCCTTTGATGATTCTGGATATATGTCTCGTGTTCTGAGAAAACTGGGCATAATGCTTGTGCGTAAAGTGTCGTCCCAGATTAGCCTTTGCAGTCCACACATGCTTATCAAGGACGACAATTTCCGCTTTAATGGAATTTTTCGTTTAAATGTTATCTCTTTTTAGCGAACATCCAGTTTAGGCGGAAAGTGTCTTTCCTGATTAGCCTGTGCGAACTGCACACGCTAATCTGGGAGGACACCTTACGCACATGCATTATGCCCAGTTTTCTCAGAACACGACACACATGAGCATTGTTTGCCACTGGTTCAATAATTAAGAACAAAATTCCGACTAAATTTGACAATACGATTGTCACACATTGTTGGAAAAAATATCACAAAATCATTTGAAGTAAAACATTAATGCAGGCAAAAAGACTGGTACTGATCAGATTTGAAACTTTTATTGTTTGTCAATTTAACAAGGTTGAATGGGTTGTTTGAACTGACAAGTATTTCAAAAATAAGCTTGGCGCACATCCGTATTAAAAAATGAAGCTGCGTTCATCATATAAATGCTCCGATGACACTGAAAATCGAACAGCAGAGCACTTTCTGCAATGAAATCTACTTTAACAAGAATGTAGGTGAGAAGTTTCGCCTGAAAGTACTCCAGTACAGCAGAAGCTAAATGAAAAGGTGAAGGAGCTAAGAAGAAGAACCACATCTTTCATTGTTATGGTCAGGCTGAGGGTGTAGAAGGGCAAATAAAGAATACAGTCCAACATGAGAACAGAGGTCAGTCAAGGGGTATGATCAAAGTGACCATTGTAGGCAGGTGGCTTTTTTTTTTTTTGATGTCCATTTTTTGGTTGGTAGGTTGGTAGTATTGCTAGGTCATTACCCCACCCAATCGTTTGCAAAGCAATTTTAACAAAGGCTTATTGCCGATAAATTTGTGACGTATTTTTAGGGTTGAACTGCTTGATTTCATTTCGAAGATGCCTTGTCAATGCTGTCATTTGGAATACACCTGTTTGCTATCATCGGTTCTTAAGTTACCGGCCATGATTTTATCTTGGACGAGTACACTGTAGGAATCAACGCAGTTTATAATGTTTACCTTTTTAACCACAAAACGACTGACTCGTGACCGATTTTCTCAGGTTAAAAATGGCATTGGGAGTGAAATATAGTGGCCATTGTAGACAGGTGACTGTTATTCTCAAGTGAAATTTAGACGGAATTTTATCGGAGGGATCCAGACTGACCGTTGTCGACAGGTGACTGTTGTTCTCAGGTGACCGGTATGTCAGGTTTGAACTGATGATAGCAACCAGGTGTAATCCTCATGGAAATTTAAATATGCATAATATTTTCAAAACATTGATTCCACATGTAAAGTGTTTTTATCTCCCCTTTTTGAAAAAAGGTGGGGATATTGTGGTTATCTCCGCCGTCAGTCCATCTGTCTGTCTGTCTGTCCGTCCGTTCGTCCTGGCCAATATCTCCTCCTACACTATTAGCACTAGAACCTTAAAATGTACACACATAGTAGCTATGAGCATATGTGCGACCCTGCACTATTTGGAATTTTGATCTGACCCCTGGGTCAAAAGTTATGGGGGTTGGGGTGGGGCCGGGTCAGAAATTATCACTCATTTTTTTAGGTTATTTTACATTTACTTCTTCATTTCTACACGGATTCACTTCAAATTGATACTGGACCTCTCTTATGACAATACGGTCAATCTAAACCATGCATGGCCCCATTCCCAACCCTGGGGCGCCCCGCCCACATAGGCCACACCCACCAAAAATTTCCATTTACTATAATTTTTTCATTTCTACACGGATTCACTTCAAATTGATACTGAACTTCTCTTATGACATTAGGGTCAATCTCAACTATGCATGGCCCCATTACCAACCCTGGGGCGCCCCGCCCACATAGACCACACCCACCCAAAATTGCCTTTTACTATAATTTCTTCATTTCTACACCGATTCACTTCAAATTGATACTGAACTTCTCTTATGACAATACGGTCAATCTCAACTATGCATGGCCCCATTACCAACCCTGGGGCGCCCTGCCCACATAGGTCACACCCACCCAAAATTGCCTTTACTATAACTTCTTCATTTCTACACCAATTCACTTCTAATTGATACTGAACTTCTCTATGACAATACGGTCAATCTCGACTATGCATGGCCCCATTACCAACCCTGGGGCACACCTAGGTCAAACATTCGGTGTGGGGATACGCGTCGGCCTCTGCCGCGCTATTTCTAGTAACAAAATTAATATTGAATTCATTATAAATATAATACAAATATAATATTTTGTTTAATAAGAATAATAATTTGTAATCCGAAACACACTTCCGATTTTTTATATCAACACGATGTCCTTTGTCTCGACAAAAGCGCGCATTAAGCCTGTGTTTTAATTACTCTGGGTGGGGTAACGATCTAGAAATACTACCAACTAAACAACCACCAAAAAGTGGACATTGAGAACAACGGCCACCTGTCTACAATGGTCACTTTGACCATATCAATTGACTGACCGCTGTTCTCAGGTTGGATTGTAATTTAAAGAAGCTACATGTAACCACGGTAACCTACTTGGTAACAATCTGCACATGGTAACTCCTGAAGTCGATAACAGCCTCCAGACACTCGTTGTATGCAGCTGTTAGTTGTTGATCATGACTCTCGGCAACTGTGAGACGGAAAAAATAATTCTGATAAACAACAACTAATCCTATGCTACATGTTTATCGTTCAGTCACCTTTTTCGTTCGGTCGATCATAGATTTAGTTGAAAACACCATAAATTTAAAATAATTACTATTTTTTTCCCAATCATGATTTCTTTCTTCTTCATTTAACTAAATTTTACACCATTCTTTAGATTTTCCTGATTCAAATTCATTTCTTTTTAGAACGAAATTTTTGGTCTCAAAACTGAAGTGTTTATAAACATTCATATCAATAAAGACATAATTATCTACCTAGATAATACAACATAGAACATATCTATTTCAAACTGTCTTATTTTGAATTATTTGTTACTGTCAAAACGACTTTGAAACAGCAGTGCTCAATAGTATTAAATTAATATCTAACTTTTTATGCCATATAAGGAATTGCATCTGTTCTAAATAGCTAACTTTTTATAAGATTGATGCTGAAAAGTCAATATCTATGAATCCAGCAAGTATGAAATCAAGGTCTGTCAAAACAGAAACACAGTGGATAGTCTGACAATTATTTTCAAGATGAAATATTCTAATTTTACCTTGACCTTTAAAGTGTGACCTTGACATTTAAGGTAGGGAGACAAGTTGTTCACGTGACTTGTCATCTCATGATGAATTGCATTGGTGCCAAGTTATTACACAATCCATTAATATATGGAAAAGATATGGCTAAGACAGGAATTTTCAAGCTCTATTATTGCCAAACTTGACCTTTTACCACTAAGTACGACCTTGACCTTTGAAGTCAGGAGACAGTTGTTTCCCACGACACGTCGTCTTAAGGTTGTGAACATTTGTGCAAATTTCTTTCAAAATCCATCCATATATGCCGAGGTTATGGCTTAGACAGGAATGTTTGCACACATGTATAGACATACAGACGGCCATAGCAACTGCTATATGCCACCTTCTTAGAAAGGGGCTATTAAATTAATTGAACTCTGATTAACAATAAGACACAAATGATACACACTAGTACTTAACTATCACACATAACCATGCAATAAAAGGGGAGTAAATGAATAATCCTGTATTCAATATAAATAAGAGTTGTCTCACATGTTTCATAAGATTAATTTACTACTACAGCAGTAACAAGGTTATACAAAGATTTTACCGCATTACCTAGTTTTTTAATGCACATGATCCAGATTGGAGCTCGGTCTAGATATCACCAGGATAAACATTCTAACCAAGTTTCATTAAAATTGAGTCATAATCATGACCTTTCAAGTGTTTTTTCTAAGATTTGACCTGGTGACCTACGTTTTTTATGCATGTGACCCAGATTCAAACTCGGCCTAGCTATTGTCCAAATAAACATACAGACCAAGTTTCATCACGATTGAGTTACACATTTGGCTTTTAGAGTGGTAACAAGGTTTTTCTAAGATTTGAACTAGTGACCTATTTTTTGGACGCACATAATCCAGATTAAAACTTAGCCTAGATATTTTCAAGATAAACATTCTGACCAAGTTTAATCAAGATTGGAAGAAAAATGTGACCTCTTGAGCTTTGTGTTGACAACTCACCACACACATCGCACAACCGACACTCGCTGCTGGATAAAGCTAAGTTTAAACAATATTTATTTAGTTATTTGTAAACACATGTAAGCACTACAACACAAACATTCAAATAAAATATGCCATATAGGAGACATTTATATATTGCTTAACATCGAGACTGCAAACTACAATTTTGACAGAATTGAGAAAAAAGCTTGAGACTTATTGAAGTTATGCTTTGCCTTTCTTCTGTCAGTGAGAAGTGCTGCTGATATGGTGTAAAGAAACGACAAATGTGTCATGTTCTGAGAAACTGGGCATAATTCCTGTGCGTAAATTGTCATCCCAAATTAGCCTGTGCAGTCTGCACAGGCTAATCAGGGACGACAATTTCCGCTTTTGTGGAAATTTTCGTTTAAATGATGTCTCTTCTTAGCGCAAATCCAGTGAAGGCGGAAAGTGTCGTCCCTGATTAGCCTGTGCGGACTGCACAGATTAATCGGGGATAACACTTTACGCACATGCATTTTGTCCAGTTTTCTCAGAACGCGACTCAAATAACAAACAACATAGAACATTATTAGGTAATAGTATACAGAATAGGGATGGAAAAATGCAATAAATTAGGATACAAAAAGGCACAGAATAGTGTAGAAAGCAAGAAAGATAGTAAGTTTACATTTGTCAGCATTATCTAGTAGAATGCTAAACGTAGTAAGAAAGAGATAAAAGTGATATAGTTCACGAATTTGGGATGTTGCGATAAGACAAGAAGCAGTTGCCGGACGGGGGATCGTTAGCAGAATATGGTCTATTCCTGAGATGGAAATACGTTATAATCAATGACTATCTCAGATGAAAGACTGAACATGCTTGAATAAAAATGACTTTACTTCGTATGATCCGTCTTTAAACCCTAAGAGAAGTAGAGAAGTTATGGAAAGGAAACTGGATAGATTGTCAAAAAGAATATTATTTTTTTCAGTATATATAGGGCAAGTGAAGAAAAAGTGATATGTTTCTTCAATCTCACCACATTGACAATATGGACTTCACACTATGTTTTTCGCGTACAAATGTTCATTTAAGCTGCTTCAATGCATTCACAAACCTGCATGTAGAATATTAGATATAGCTTGATCACAATAGCTCAACTTGAACACTTCCTGCTCAGGGCAGCTAAAAACACAACTAGAAAACACCAGGAATATGAAGAATTTTACCTGCTTGTTTGACCTGGCAATGTTCCTCTATAGTTTCTATGAACTCTTTATGAGCGGGCGGCATGTAGTTCATTACCTGCTTGTTTGACCTGGGAATGCTCCTCTATAGTTTCTATGAACTCTTTATGAGCGGGCGGCAAGTAGCTCATTACCTGCTTGTTTGACCTGGAAATGCTCTTCTTTAGTTTCTATGAACTCTTTATGAGCGGGCGGCACGTAGTTCATTACCTGCTTGTTTGACCTGGGAATGTTCCTCTATAATTTCTATAAACTCTTTATGAGCGGGCGGCATGTAGTTCATTACCTGCTAGTTTGACCTGGGAATGCTCCTCTATAGTTTCTATGAACTCTTTATGAGCAGGCGGCATGTAGTTCATTACCTGCTTGTTTGACCTGGGAATGCTCCTCTATAGTTTCTATGAATTCTTTATGAGCGGGCGGCATGTAGTTCATTACCTGCTTGTTTGACCTGGGAATGCTTTTCTATAGTTTCTATGAACTCTTTATGAGCGGGCGGCATATAAAGCATTACCTGCTTGTTTGACCTGAGAATGCTCCTCTATAGTTTCCATGAACTCTTTATGAGCAGGCGGCATGTAGTTCATTACCTGCTTGTTTGACCTGGGAAAGCTCCTCTATAATTTCTATGAACTCTTTATGAGCGGGCGGCATGTAGTTCATTACCTGCTTGTTTGACCTGGGAATGCTCTTCTATAGTTTCTATGAACTCTTTATGAGCGGGTGGCATGTTGTTCATTACCTGCTTGTTTGACCTGGAAATGCTCCTCTATAGTTTTTATGAACTCTTTATGAGCAGGTGGCATGTAGTTCATTACCTGCTTGTTTGACCTGGGAATGCTCCTCTATAATTTCTATGAACTCTTTATGAGTGGGCGGCATGTAGTTCATTACCTGCTGGTTTGACCTGGGAATGCTCCTCTATAGTTTCTATGAACTCTTAATGAGCGGGGGGCATGTAGTTCATTACCTGCTTGTTTGACCTGGGAATGCTCTTTTATAGTTTCTATGAAATCTTTTTGAGCAGGTGGCATGTAGTTCATTACCTGCTCGATTGACCTGGGAATGCTCCTCTATAATTTCTATGAATTCTTTATGAGCGGGCGGCATGTAGTTCATTACCTGCTTGTTTGACCTGGGAATGCTCTTCTATAGTTTCTATGAACTCTTTATGAGCAGGTGGCATGTAGTTGATTACCTGCTTGTTTGACCTGGGAATGCTCCTCTATAGTTTCGATGAACTCTTTATGAGCGGGCAGATTGTAGTTCATTACCTGCTAGTTTGACCTGGGAATGCTCCTCTATAGTTTATATGAACTCTTTATGAGCAGGCGGCATGTAGTTCATTACCTGCTCGTTTGACCTGGGAATGCTCCTCTATAGTTTCTATTAACTCTTTATGAGCGGGCGGCATGTAGTTCCTCATGTTCTCTAAGAAACTGCGAATATCTGAAAGCAGACACTCCAATATTGCATACACCAATTAATAGACGAATTTCGCTCTGGGAAAACGAGCACGGCTCTAATGCAAATGTTTATTCAGAAATTACATGAATTTGTCATGTACACACTATTTTGTCATAATTTAAATAAACAAGGCAGTTCCAAGGATAGCGATATGCCCCGCCATTATCCTTTTGACCTTCTTATGTGACCTTGACTATGAGATGATGTGACTACCACATGCCTTCGCCAAGTGCCTCAATATTATAAACATTTGAGACAAGTATTATGAAAATCTCTTATAGGCAACAGGAGATATACAACAGACATTACAAAAACAGGAACAAACACTAAAACTTTAAGTATGACCTTGACCTTTGTTTCTATGATTGCATACCTCTCAATGAGCAATTTTTTTAGCTAAGTTTAATGAAAATCCTTCACAGGGGACTGTGGATATTGAGCTGACCCAATATACAGAGGCTCAAAAATGTAACGTTCAAGTGAGACTTTGAGCTGGTGTGACTGACTCATGCGGTCTGCACATGAGTACAGCATAATCATTTGAGTAAAGTTTCATAAAAACCCTTGAAAGGCTTAAGGATATATGGGACAGATGCAAAAATGTTACGGAAAGACAGACTGACAGATTGACAAAGGAGCCTCTCTATACAAACTGCTATGACTCACCAGGCCCATGTATGACTCCCAGGACAGCATCAATGCACTGTAGGGTTGGGCTTTGGGCTGCACTTCCCCCGGTCATCTGAAAATACCATGGCAACTATGATATACCAGTATATAAGATGCATGTCATGAAAAATTCAGACTTAATGCATGTATCAGCAAAGCCTAATTCAGGAAGGCACTTTCTCCCTACAGAGCATTTACAGTTAAAATGTGTTAGCTCGTTTGTTTAGTTGGATTTTTTTCCACTTTCAACAATATTTCAGTCAACATTGGTCAGTAAACCAACTCACACTTTTCTTGGGTTTGCTGGTGCACCAGTACCAAGTACACATACTTATGCCAGTAACTGACAACTGCCCTACTTGAATCACAGGTAGGGGGAGCATGGCTAAAGAAAGGTTTTCATTACAAATCCTCTCACAAGTTTTGTGGCCTGGCCGGGTATCTAACCCTTAGTCAGTGGAAATATATTTCCGCGGTCTACCAACGAAGCTAACAGCTAAGTTTTAAAACTTTATTTAAACAGAAAAGATCTTCAAATGCAAAAGCGTCATTCAAGGCTGCACACAATGATTTTGGATGATACAAATGCTGTGTGTATGAAGCCTGGATTTCCCACGACAAGGCCTATGCCCCATTATAACTATTTAAACTTGTTTCAAGGTAACACAAATGTAGTAACATTTTCTCTTTGCTAATGAAGTATTTTTACTGTACAATCCAATAATAACGTAGTGGTATATTGCATATTAAAAAATATTTCAACATTAATAACAAGAGATGTGGTCGTCAGAAACACAATGCACCCTACTGCGCCGTTTTGATTTTTTTTTTTTTAATGACCTTTGACCTTGAAGGATGACCTTGACCTTTCACCACTCAAAATGTGCAGCTCTGTGAGATACACATGCATTTAACAATTGTTATTATTTATTTTTTTGACATTTGACCTTGAAGGATGACCTTGACCTTTCACCACTCAAAATGTGCAGCTTCATTAGATACACATACATGCCAAATATCAAGTCTATCTATCTATCTATCTCTGTATACTGCCAACCGCTCTTTCGAGTATTATAGGCAGGGAAAAGGTGCGCGTCAGGAACATTAGTGAGTGTGAAAGGTAAAAAGGACCCAACAAGGGATATTGTTGGGTAGTGAGACTAAAAAGCTTGAAATCTCCAGAAGAGTGGAGAGAAATCAAGTGGTTAAAAGAGTTAGTGAAGGTGACAGATAAAAGTGAGGGTTAAAAACATCATTTAACAGACTAGTACCGCACATTTACCACTGCCCTCTTAAACTTTTCAAGATCGGATAGGGTAGCGATATCAGCTGAGAGCTTGTCCCATAGTGTGATGCTGTGTGGGAAAAAGGAGTAATAGTGGTAGAGTGATCCTGTCTGTATCTTTTGTAGATACAGTGGGTGCATGTGTCTAGTGAAGCGGATTGGTGCTTTTATATATTGTGGGAGAGGTATGGCAACAAGGTTGTGATAGATTTTGTAGAACATGATGAGTTTGCTGTCATTTCTACGATCTGCGAGCGATCTCCAGCCTAGATCTTGTACCATGGCCGAGACACTGGAAAAGGGAGAGTAATCTCGCTGCACCCAGCGTGCAGCCCGGTTTTGCACACTTTCCACTTGATTGATGGCAGTTTTGGTCCATGGGCTCCAGACAGTGGAAGCGTATTCAACTTGTGGTCGGACCAGAGACTTGTATGCGAGTTCTCGTACCTTTTTATTATGTGTTGTGATGTTCCTTTTAATGAAGCCTAGTGATTTGTTTGCATTGTTGGTGATTCTGTCAATGTGTGTCTTATAGCTGAGGTCAGAAGAGAGATCGAGTCCAAGATATTTAGCATCAGAGACAGACTCAAGAGCTTGGCCATGGAGAAAGTAACTGTGTTCAATGACGTTGTGGTTCCTTGTGATGTGTAGGACCTGGCATTTGGATGGGTTAAATTCCATGTCCCACTCTTGTTCCCATTCCTGTAGCTTGTCAAGGTCTTGTTGCAGAGATGCACAATCTGAGAGAGAGTTTACAGTGAGGTAAATAGCCGTATCGTCTGCAAAAAGGCGAACGTCGGATTTGGTGACGGAAGAGGGGAGTTGGTTTATATAGATCAGAAAGAGAAGTGGTCCAAGGACAGAGCCTTGGGGGACACCAGAGGTTACTGGGACTTCTGTGGAGCACTCACCATCCAATACAACTGTCTGACTTCTGCCAAAGAGGAAGGAACGGGTCCAGCCTAGAACCTGAGAGGAGACGCCATATTCTTGGAGGAGATAGAGGAGTTTCAGATGGTTTACCTTGTCAAAGGCCTTACTGAAGTCAAGAAGGATGAGATCAGTTTGGCGGCCTGTTGAGTTTGGCGGCCTGTTCATTATTGCAAAAGTTATGACCAACGTTAAAGTTTTCAGACGGACACTCAGACTGACAGACGGACGGACTGACAGTTCAACAGCTATATGCCACCATACCGGTGGCATACAAAGCTGAATCAAAAGCTGCATAAACTGAACAATATTTCACCACACACACTGTACCTTTAATGGTTCAGCACTTATCCCAGTGTACACAACACCATCTGGGAGAGGGGACCCATCTCCACCCCAGCTGTAATGAGCAATAAAAATCAGTTCATGCCAAGCATGTTAAAGTTTGACATTTTCTGTGTTTTCTCTAACAAAAATGATTCAATTTCTTAAAAAGAAAAACAAAAAGATAAAGACGACGATGAGGACTACGACGTTGATGATTCAGTAAATGTGAAACCCATTTTATGTAAGCATAATATTATTATTGTTTTTAAGAAGATTAAATGTGTAACACGTGTATGTTTAAATGAACGATACTATTAAGTGGATATTTGAAACATACCCACTCAGAAATGGCCGCAGCACATCATAAAAGGTCTCAGCTGACAGCTTTTCTAAATCAGAAATAACATATTAACACTAGATACTATGCATGTCAAAGAAGATGGATGCATGTGAATTAAAAAATAGCATTTTAATGAATTGGTTCAAGTTAATTTTCCCAATTAGTTGGTTCTTTGAAAATATCTAGAAACCAAATTGAATACATGAACCCACCATGCATTTTGCTGAATGCCCTTTTCATCTCATGAACAGTGTGTTTGATGTTTTGCAAATCCATTACCAGGGCATCAACATTTCTATTTTGAGCGTGTGTAAGCGCTTGCATCAGGGCCTGCAAAATTCAGTGAAGATGTATTTCAATAATTATTCATATGATCAATTTTCGTTTCAAACAACACTGCATTTAGATGTGACAAGAGACACTTTCAATGTTAAAATAGCTTTAACCCTCCTATAATGAAAATGCTTTTTTTTAAGTTATCATTACACAACAAATGAAACTACTCTTTCAGTATTTTTATTATAAAGTTATTTATTATTGCTTTTATCTTATTTAAAGTGTGACCAGTTTAAATTTTAAACGAATACTGAGATGATAACAATAAGACTTCACAGTCAAATCGAGCATTCTTAATGAGCATGATTTCTTATGAAGGAACATTAATACATTTATTTCTACCGACTGACCTTCAGCCCCACTGCGAAGGCCAACTCAACTTCCGATGTGACGGTTACAAACCACTCTGCATGGTCGCCACCTGGCAGATTGTAGAGACAATGTAGCTCGCTGCAAGCAAATCTTACAACTGATTGGACTTGTTTTTAAAGGTATCACAATTACATATGAGTTTTGTTCTGGGATAACATAACAGTGCTTAATGCAAGTGCTTTTATAAAGTGTCGTCTAAGAGATGAAATAAGCCTGTGCAGTCCGCACAGGCAAATCTGAAATGACACTTTCCGCCTAAACTTAATTTTCACTAAGAAGAGATTTCCTTTTAACGAAAAATGTCATAAAAGCAGAAAGTGTCGTCCATTGTTAGTCTGTGGGAACTGCACAGACTAACCTGAGACGACACTCTACGCCATGCATAAAGCACTGTTTTCTAAGAGCAAAGCTCATTTATAACTTGTTTATAAACTTGGAAAATAATGATTGCAATATAATAATGGTCCATTGTTTTTTAGAAACCATGGAATAATCTTTTACAAATATGAATAAACTCTGGTATTTGCATGAAACACCTTTTTTTTAAAAAAAACAAGTTTAATGCAAATGAAAATATAGCAACCTTTCCCCCCTTATACCATTGTTGCTTTGATTACAAGCCAACTTGACAACACTTTAATATGGTATTACAACGCAGGCTTTTTTTTTGGCCTGTTTTTATAGCCGAAAAACGGTTAAATTCCCAATCCCAAGAAGTATACTTTTTTCCCAAAATGTGCCCAAAAATTCCCAATTAAAAAAAAAAACATTTTTTTTAGGAAGAAGTGTCTTATTCTTATTAGTGGACTTTTCCCACGAAAAAAGAAGGCTACTGAATTTATTTTCCCAATTTCTTGAAAATGCAGCTAAAATTCCCAATTCCAAAGCCGTGGGCTATCTTCCCAAAAAGTGGAGAAACAAGGCTTGCCCCCTTTTTCCACTTTTTTCGATACCTAAACGCAAAACCTAAACGCAAAGTGTGACGGAATTTCAGACGTACAGACGGACGGACAATGCGATCACAATATGCCACCCTACCGGGGGCAAAAAAACCTGCAAGATCATTAAGGGATTTTTGGGAATAAGACCTAAACCCATCAAATTGTGAATGTTTGTGTCAATTTACTTCAAAATGAGAAAATGCATTTTAGTTTGATTTATTACATTTCAATAATAAATGATAAAGCTTAAATATAACCGAAAATTTTAATCATGAACACATCAGTCTAATAGATATAGCAACTTGAAAACACTTTATTTCTTAACTTTACAGCTCTTTTCAAACATCTGAAAGTTAAACTTTCAAGTGGTAATTTTACGAATGGATTTGACAAAAAGACACTTTTTGACACTGGAAATATGAATGAATATCAGCTATAAAATCAGCCAAAAAAAGTCTTGACATTTCTGCTTCTTCACAGTAGGTTATAGGCCCCTGTAATTGAAAGGTGGAGACTAGCAGACCTAGCCATCAGAAAGGTCTGGGTTCCATCCCCACTCACAGAGTTTTCAAAAGATCTTCTCTGAAGACACCAAGAACTGGTTCAACCTAGCAAATGGACTAAAGTGCATCTAAATAAGCTTAAAACTTTCAATGCAACAGAGCTAAATAAATAGGTTCAAGCTAAGTGGACATACCCAAGAGAATCCACAGTCCAGTTGGCGAGCACCAGACTTGGATGACACAGCACTGGCTGTATGCCCAGCAGCACTGACACCCCATACCAGGGAACCGCTAGGCAGGTAGGCAGCACCTTAAACAACAAACAAATGGGCAATCAGTGCACTCCGCAAATGCTAATCAGGGACGACACTTGCCACCTAAACTGGAATTTTACTAAAAAAAGGGACTTCCTTTTAACGAAAAATACGATAAAAGTGGAAAGTGTCGTCTCTGATTAGCCTGTGTGGCAAATCTGGGATGACACTTAAAGCACATGCATTAAGCCCAGATTTCCCAGAATGGGGCTAAACTCATAATAAACAAACCTTTGCAGCCCCACTATCCCCTTCCTGCCAGATATATCCCGAGGCGATGATGGACAGCTGAAGGTGGGCTAACCTGAGTTCACGGTGCCCTTGGAGTTTATGATGGTCAAGCAAGCTAATCTGGAATGCAATATATGGGAAAATTAGGCTTAATGCATGTGCGTAAAGTGTCGTTCCAGATAATCAGGTACAGTTCGCACAGGCTAATCAGGGACGACACTTTACACTTTTATGTCATTGGTTGAAAAAAGAATATAATTATGGATTAGTCAAACAAGAAAATAAAAAGGTAACAAATATATGTTTGAAATTTGATTATCATATATATAAATCAAACAAGGCTTGTCATCATAGGATGACATATGCCCCCTTTTTCCACATTTTTCTAAACCTAAACGCAAAGTGTTTTTCCACACTTTTCAAAACCTAAACGCAAAGTGTGACGGAATTTCAGACAGACAGACGGACAGTGCAATCACTTTATGCCCACCTTCGGGGGCATAAAAATGGAAAAGAGTTTGTAACGCTTTTGATTGATAAGTTATCAAATATGTGACAAAAAAACATTTGTAATCAATTTATCCAATTTCAAGAGCTTGCATAGTGTAATGGTAGCACGATAGCATTTGCATCTAGAAGTTCCGGGTTCCAACCCCCTGGCAGGTACAATATTTCATTTTATCTTTTTCGCTGTTTTTTTTTATTATTATTATTTAGAACTATTCTGAACATAACTGCTTTTTTATTCGATTAGTTTAATGACATTTTCAAACAAAATATGAAAATCTGAAAACAAGTCCCTTAAATGGTGTAATATTTGAAAAGTGCATATTCAAGAAGAGCATTTTTAAATGAACTAAAACTGCAACAATGAAATTTTTAATTCAGCTAAGCATTTTACAGGCTTCATGTGAAAATGGGTCTTATGCCATATTCAGCCTGCATAGCCCCAGACCAGTGTGTGCAGTCGCTCAATCTGGTCAAGTGCTACACTGTCCACTATAAAGTTACCAATGTTTCATGGTCTGATTAGCAAACAGCGTAGCTAAGGCCTGACCAGCATGTGCATTGGCACATAGTGTTCTGGAGCTATACTGGCAGGATATGGCATAAAACCCATTTTTGCATGAAGGGACTCATTTAATTATCACGGTTCAAAACTCACCGTGTCAACTGCACCTCTCAGAGTTTTCTTTAGTACTAGCTCTGCCATGTTTTTAGCCAGTGTATTCCACTCACTGAAATACTCTGGCAGAACTTTCTAAAAACAAATGAAAAATAAATGACATAATAATACAATATTATTACACAGTTAATGTACTCTTCTCAGCGTGATTTTACTAAAAATAAACAAGAGATGTGTTTGTCAGAAACACAATGCCCCTTACTGCGCCGCTTTGAAAAAAAAAACACAAAAAAATGACCTTTGACCTTGAAGGATGACCTTGACCTTTCACCACTTAAAATGTGCAGCTCCATGAGATGCACATGCATTTTTTTTATTTTATTTTTACCTTTGACCTTGAAGGATGACCTTGACTTTTCACCACTCAAAATGTGTAGCTTCATGAGATACACATGCATGCCAAATATCTTCAATATTGCAAAAGTTATGACCAACCAGGGTTGGCATAAAACCCGGGTTTTATAGTATTGACCGGCCCGGGCGGGTAATACTGGGAAAACCCGGGTTTTACTGGGTTTTACTGGGCAATACTGGGTAATAAAGATATTGCAATATTGTATAACTTATACGATAATAATGAGTTTGTACATATTAAAGAACATATCTATTAACAATTTTTAACTATTAGTTACATTGTCAACTTCTAATTCATGTGAAAACATATTCATAATTCCTTCTCATTTTCATGAAAATGGAAATTCTTTTTCTTTGTCTGTTTGGATGGGCATTACTTGGGTATCGAAGATATTACACAATTATACAACAGCACAACTTGCATAATGATAATAATGATTTAGTACATAACAGAAAATAACTATTAATTTTAGCAATTCTATTCTATTATTTT
>VMBQ01012574.1:0-18422 GCA_007657795.1 Dreissena rostriformis
CGCAGACCCTGATGAGACGCCGCATCTCATCTGGGTCTACGCTGTTTGTCAAAGCCTTTTTTTATAGACGCTAGGCATTAATGGGTTAAGTCATGGGTGCGCACCCATTCATGTTGACAGGCGTAACCTCATTGTTAGATGTGCACGTATTTTCAGTAGATATAGTTAGCTAAAATGTATAGTCTAGCCTGAAAAATTCATTACTGATTGACACTGTTTGCTATCTTATGACAAGATTTTAGGACGGCTG
Source organism: Dreissena rostriformis (assembly GCA_007657795.1). Taxonomy (NCBI): domain Eukaryota; kingdom Metazoa; phylum Mollusca; class Bivalvia; order Myida; family Dreissenidae; genus Dreissena; species Dreissena rostriformis. The sequence goes on from VMBQ01012574.1 coordinate 251, forward strand.
GATTCATGAATATAAATGCTTATATATTTGAAGAAATAAATGTAGGTAGAGAAATCGAAAAGGTAATTAAACTATACTTAAATATAGTCAATGACTTTGTTGTAAATTGCGTTGCTATATCAAATAACAACACGCGTTATAAGTTGAACGAACTACGCTTCACGTAATTAATTGATGCGTGTTCCAATGGATCGAACTGAAGTATTGCTACAACTATATCGAACCAGGGACCACAGTTGACAGTTGTTTATTTTCCAAACGATTGATTATCAAGAATGGTAGGTGAAGAAGTTCCAAATGTTGTCAAAATGTAAGGGAACCAATTAAAGGTGTTACAACAGCTATGGGCACGCTTTCGGAGCGTTGCTGGATTCTTTAACCCGACAGCCCTGAAGAGGACATGAACTTCCAGCTCCTATGACCGTTTCTACAGGAACTTTAGTATCTTCGACCACCACAGCTGAACTTGGTAATGTAGTTTTCCATATGCTTTTTCTCGCAAAAGAATCGGGTATATTTTTGGTGTTTACCATTCTTCTTTGTGACATTGTTTACACCACGCGACTCATGTACTTCCGTCACCAGTAATATTCGTATCGGTGATTTGTTGATTAGTTGTCTGGGTGTGTTAATGTGAATGTGTGTTGTTAAATATGAGTATTTCGACTGACCAAGTTAGTCTTCACGAATTTCTTTTATTTTAATATTGTTTACGAACTATTTATTACGTGTGCGTATGTGCACACACAAATAGTTCCTTCTGTATCAAATGAAAACATAGCATACGAAAACATGTTCTCTACATGTATTTGAGATCGGTTTTATTTCAGTCGTTTAGAACTTTGTATTACGTTTAAACATATGCATTGTCTTTAAGTATTTAAGAAAGCATGTGTAGTGAATTTCATTTCTGTAATTGATTTTCTGTTCACGGTTGATGACAGTATTGTAATATGTTTTCGTGACCGCCTGTTTTCCTTCATTAACCTTAGGTTTAAATAACAAATTAAAAATGATTAACTATAGTTAATTTGTGGTATTGCCTTCTTGTATTTGATTGTGAATAGTAGTTTTTCTAGAAATATTGTCATTGTTAAAATAGTTTGGCAATTATGAAGTATTTCATTAATTATTCCAGAATATGTTTTTTTTTAGTCTTGGCATCTTGTAATAGTAAATTTCCATTAGAGTTTATACACATTATTGAATTGTCATTATATTGTTGATGAGAATAATGAGCTCATTTTAAATAATGCTATAGTTTGGGAATTAAGGTGTTGGTTGAACGGATTACTTATGTTGATTTTATGCGAATACATATCGACATATCTTTGTGATTTAGACATTTCTGCTATAAGTATATTTGTCATTACAGTCGAGTCGCTAGGTTAGTTATTGACAGCGAAGAAATACGATTTAAATGTTCTACACCTGATGCTGTTATAAATTTAAAATCGTAATGCTCATTTCTTATGTTTGTTTCATAGGCAAGAATAAATGTATGGGTTATTTGTTATTGAATTTTTTTTAATAGGAGGCCATAATGCCCTTTGAACCATATACATCCATGACATGATAAACGTTAATGAAATTGTCCCTGTATATTATAGTATTCTCTATCCTACTAGTATAGATAGGATGCACAGGCAAATATAAGGCACATACATGTATGAGATTTTAAGTGGCTAACGTACTTTTTTATTCTCACAAAACATGTTGGTATATAATATGTTGGAGGTGCGCTGACAATCGTCTGTAAAAAAAATGTGATATTTAATATGTATTATATAACATTATTATAAAAGCATTCTGTAACACCACGCGAGATTTAAAATTACGAAAAGCAATCCTAAAGTTGCCCATAAATAAGTCGAAAAAAGAAGTACCGTAACAAAGGAATATAGGACGCACTGTAATAAAAGAACTAAATGTCATATAAAAACAAGGAAAAACGATATATACTTAAATAAAAAATCAAATAGAAAAACTTAAAACAATGTCCGTTGACTTGTAGGTCTGAGCCCTGAGGTCCAGATAATAAATGTTACACTTTTATAAACTCGATGCGGTTCAGTGTGATGAAATCCTCTGGACTGTTAAACCAGAAGTTCAACTTCCTCGCCACGCGAGGGTCAAGGGCGCTGTGGTATGTAGTCAGCTCGCGGCCGTCCAGCGAAATCTGAAAATAGTTGGTGAATGCAGACAAAATGCAACAACAAAACCACTATCAGGAGAGAATATCTTGTAACATCTTTTAAAGACTGAACTATACACAAATTGGTGTACAATTTAACGAGTGCAATGGGATTCTTAAAAAAGGACCAACTCCTCACTAGAATTGGCTTTAGGTTACGGGTGACAGAGCGTTACAGCATGGTTCCTGCTCTTACAAAAATAAGCACGTGTCATGAAAGAACTTTATCTCTTTTTTAATCTGATCACAATTCATTCTCCATGACAAAAATCGAATTAATGAATGAATACAGGTAAAGCAGTAAACTAAAAATAACTCCGAAAGAACACACACAAATCAATACAAGTACAAAACCCAGATAATTGCACGTGAGTTTAATGTCATCTTGTGAAGAGTTGTCGCGAGCTGAACAGGATGATCGGGGACGACACTTTACGCATGTGCATTAAGATCCGTTTTCTTTTTTGAAAGTAAGTGCTTGAAATGGTTCACAGAACGGGTACCAGTCGGCCTTGAAATCCGAGAAGCATAGTGGCGAAATTTTATGAGTTTAAGAACCGATGAACGTTCTTTAAGCAGGCGCAAATATTGAAGGGGACTCGTTCCTACGTAAATGAGCAGTATACTAAAGAAACTTCATCGGACTTGTGAATGCGTTATTATTCCACCAAATTACGCATCACATCATTATTAAACTATATTTACCTCTGAAAGCTTGATGTATTGCCTGTTCACCTGGGAAATTCGTTACAAGCTTCACTATTTTGTTCACACTCGATACTTATTAACACGGTTCGATATGGAATTAGTAATATACTAAGTGCCGTCATGGATTGAAGTTACTTTAACGAGACCTTTAACATGTTAATTACATAAAATGCATTGAAGGGACATAGTAACACTTATTCGGTCAACATATATGAAAAATACAGTCTTTCATAATTGAACAATGCATTTTCCGTCAAAAGACGCCAGTACGTGCGCACCACATTCTTTATCAAATCGAAAGTCGTTAATAACTTTAAATTAACACTGTTTAATCCGTAAATATGTTTTTCGCCTTAGTATCCGGGGTTAAAACGGTTTTCAAGAAGGTCGATCTGAAAAAAAAACAACATGTAAACGCTCTAGATTTACATAGCAAGAAAACAAGAAATGAACGAATGTTTTACGGTGAGCATTGTGTGACTATTTCAAAGTAAATGAGATCTGTTTGGGCATGGTGTTGGATAATGTGAGGACATGTAGTGTGCCGCATCACTTCTACCAATTTTACTTTTAAGACTCAAGATTGTTGGAACTAATGGAGGCTACCACTTTCAGCCTTTTTTACGAAACATTTGAAATGGTCTTCTGTGGAGTGTGTGTGGAGGAGGGTGGTTGATGTGGGGCGGGGGCCAAGTACCCGGAGGAAACCAAATCTGTCCGGTAAAGTGAGCACATGCATGCGACGGGGTGAAGATTGAATCCTATGTGGGAAGCGCTTGTACCAAGCCTTGCGCTATAGGGCACCAATTCAAAATTTGAAATGGCGTTTTCAGTTGTAGTGATAAACCAATGTCAAACTGATCTACAGAAGAATAACCAGTGACATTTGCCTGCCAGGGATTACATGGCTTACATCCTATCGTTTACAGACTATGTTAGACTAATTTACTTATCGAACAACTAGTACAAACATTAACACTGAAAACGTGAGAACGTGTTTTTTAATTGTGTGCTGTGCTACATAACGTAAGAATAAAAGTAGTAGTAGTAGTAGTAGCAGCAGCAGCAGTAGCAGCAGCAACAGCATCAGTAGCAGCAGAAGCAGTAACAGTAGCAGCAGTAGTAGTAGTAGTAGCATTAGTAATAGTGGTGGTGGTAGTAGTAGTAGTAGTAGTAGTAGTAATAGTAGAAGTAGTAGTAGTAGTAGTAGTAGTAGAAGTAGTAGTAGAAGTAGAAGTAGTAGTAGTAGTAGTGGTGGTGGTGGTGGTAGTAGTAGTAGTAGAAGTAGTAGTAGTAGTAGTAGTAGCGTTATTTACCTTTATACAATTTTCGGCTTTTTTTCACTAGTGTATGACGTGAGACCCGTCTTTGTTATTTTTCATATATTGTAAAGAATCACGTGCAACTGTGCTTCAACGTAGTTCTAGGTTTTCAAGAGGCAGTACTCAAATAATAAATTATTGACCGTTATATGGAATTATTTTTGTATAGCAAAATTGAAACATTAGATAAGGTAAAACATTGTAAACTGTATGACGATGTTTACTAAAAAATATGTTACTGAAGCTGTCACTAGAATTTTATTACGAACGTGACTAATTCCCCCACTGCGCTTTACCAGTAGATCAGTCGATATAATACTATTAGTATGCACATTTAAGTTCTATATTGGATTTCATAATTTAATTGCTCGGCCCACACATTTATAATCATAAATGCGTACACACCGACCGACAGCGTGACTTCTATATAAACCATCTCAAACTTCATGTTACGGATGACAAAGTTGCATCTGACACAAATGTGATACACTCGATGTGTTTGATTGTCACACATTGTAAGTAAACCCGATATGCCGTTTTTTAATGCAACCAAAGACGACGAACACCCCGTGTCGTATCAATTGTCATAGCCCAACATAGCATTTTTTAAACACAATTGTTAATATTCAAAATGTGCGAAAGTTTAACCTTGTAATAGAGCCTGAGATGCCGTGTTGATTGCAACCAAAGACGAAGAACAAGCCGTGTCAATAGTCATAGCCGGGCCATTCAAGTTGTAGATGTATGACACTCTGGCGCTAATGATACTGAAGTGATTGCCGGTCACAGTGTACGGAACGGCAGAATGAACATCCTCGTTGGCCTGCACGTTGTAGTCGTAAGTCATCGAGCCTGGAAATGTCATGTTGTTTACCAAAGTTATCATCAGTAAGAAAACACTTTGTACTAAATTGAACATGATTTATTGCTACATCATATTGCATGTTTAAATTTAAACATAACACAGTGGTAATGACGAATGTCCGTGTAAATAATGTCATGACCAATCATCAAGAAATTAATCTGGGAAGGTAATACTGTTTATTTTAAATTATAAGTTTAAATGCCCATGTTTGGCAACATGTGCTAAACGTTGTCCGGTCGGTTCAAATGATTATTAACATTAAATATATAACTATCTACGCATACAGGAAAATGAAACCATTTATTAAATCGATCGATTTCAGAATATTTGTATGAATTAGCCAGCATCCCCTTTTATTCTGTTAATTCTTCTTCACCATTTCAATGCGAGTGCCTTCAGTTTGTGTTTTAGTGATGTTTTATAAGGCACTGTCTTGTATATTACAGGAAAGGGGTCACTTGATTTTGTTTCTGAGTTTAAAATTCCTGTTTTCTTAATTCATCGACTTTACCTATATACACCCCCGTTTTTCCCCTCTGTAACTCCGCTCTAGTGATACCGCCGTCCTCCATAGCCATGTGTACGCACTGCAGTACCAGCCTCTGTTGCGGATCCATCATACGGGCCTCCTCGTCCGAGATACCAAAGACTCTGTTGTCAAAATCTTCCACGCTGAAATAATGATCAGGATGTTATTGTTTTAAAATTCTTAAAAAAAACTAATCTATGGGATATTTGAGACTTATACTCATTCCTTTTTAAAAAAGTGGAGACACATATGTTAAAATTCCCTAACCACATCAGAATGACAAACCTTTTACAAATGCGATTTGTTCACCACACCCCAATATACTAGTGTGATCAAGTGTGCAGATTATATTTTCGAATTGATGATTTGTTTCGATTTATGTTTATAAGATCACGCTACAAAAGTTAGGAAATATTTTCCATATATGCATGTCACAATTTGTTCATGGCTCAAATATAATTTAAGTGCAAATGTATCAATGCTGAAAATATATAAAAAATATGTGAACAAATACTTTTTTTGAAAAATGCTTTGACATAAGATCCGACGTAACTTGAGATCTGAAATATACTTCAAATACGACGCATTCTATTTGCATAAACGTTATGCTGATCTAAGTGGTTACCATGTTCGCAAATTAAATCGAAATAACGAAGTTCAGCTGAATTGAGTCATAATGTACCAAACAATAAATGCCTGCGTTAAAAAGGTATTTGAAACTACAGAAATTCGTTTCCAGGATAAAGATGCCACCTTTACACAACTCTTATAAAAATTCCGTAGGGATGACACTTGAAGGGCAAATTTATATGCCGCTACCACTAAAACAGGGGGGCAATAATACGAAATAACTCGGTTCTGTACCTGATATATACGTAATTGTAGTGTTACAGAATATTTTAGAATGTGTTTGTTGTAACACTTGTCTAATTACTATACATCCTCATCACACATTCAAATGAACAAACTTCAATGATGTCGAATATTTGGCGCAGTGTGTACCTCCTCTTGTCAATGGAGCTTTTAACAAATCTTAACAGTGCTAATGAATTCTGGCCAGTAATTGCGAAGATAAAGACTGAACAAGACGTATGAAAACATTAAATAATACATTTTGAAAGTCCAATTAGTATCCCCACGTTTTTTGAAAATTGTGGGGATATTGTGGTTATCTCCGCCGTCCGTCCGTCTGTCCTTCTGTCCGTCCGTCCGTCCTGGCTACTATCTCCTCCTACACTATTAGCACTAAAACCTTGAAACTTACACACATGGTAGCTATGAGCATATGTGCGACCCTGCACTATTAGGAATTTTGATCTGACCACTGGGTCAAAAGTTATGGGGGTTGGGGTGGGGCCGGGTCAGAGATTTTCACTCATTTTTTTAGGTTATTTTACATTAACTTCTTCATTTACACTGATTCACTTCAAGTTGATACTGGACCTCTCTTATGACAATACGGTCAATTTCAACCATGCATGTCCCCATTCCCAACCCTGGGGCGCTCTACCCACATAGGCCACACCCACCCACAATTGCATTTTACTATAACTTCTTCATTTCTAAACCAATTCACTTCTAATTGATACTCAACTTCTCTTATGACAATACGGTCAATCTCAACTATGCATGGCCCCATTACCAAACCTGGGGCACACCTAGGTCAAACATTCGGCGTGGGGATACGCGTCGGCCTCTGCCGCGCCATTTCTAGTTTAAATTTAGAATTAGTTCTTTGATTATAAACCCCACAGTTATCAGCAAAACAATCTTGCCTCGAAGTTGCGAACAAACAGAACGTAAATAAGAAAACCGTAAACAAAAAATGAATCAATAAATGTTCCCAGGTCTCAAACACGCATTGATAACATTTTTTGTTTACTGTTCACCTTCTTTTGCAATTGAAATTTCCCTGAACAGTTCGATTTGAGCCTAATATATACCAGATGAATACCGATGTTTGAAATCAAACAAATAAGCAAATAACAAATCATATTTTTAAATATCAAATATTGTTATCAATTTAATATTACACATTTATAAGTATTGATTTTCGTTATCAATCAAAAACGCTTTTGTGTTCATAAATATCGATTTCGTTATCAATCAAGTATGCTTTCACATTTATATATATCAATTTTCGTTATCAATCAATTTGGCTATCATGTAGACAAATATCATTGTCCATAATCAATAAAATCAGAGCTACCTTAGGCCCATTCTTTCTGTCAGGACTGATTTGACATNATAACTTTTGACCCAGGGGTCAGATCAAAATTCCAAATAGTGCAGGGTCGCACATATGCTCATAGCTACCATGTAAGTTTCAAGGTTCTAGTGCTTATAGTGTAGGAGGAGATAGTGGCCAGGACGGACGGACGGACCGACAGACGGACGGACGGCGGAGATAATCACAATATCCCCACGCTTTTTGAAAACTACGTAACTTTCCCGGGAATGAAGCCTCCTTGTCGAACGTACATCTTTCCAGACGCGCTGGGGTCTGCGTCGTAAAATTGCTCGATATTCCATCGGTCTGGTGGCACCTCGATCAGATGATTTTCTCCGTTCTTCAGTACTCGCCAAAACTCGTGTACGTTATTCGCTCCCGGAAACCGGCATCCTATGCCGACTATCACCACGTTTTGTGCTTCCGCCATAGCTTACATGCTTCTGCACGAGGAAAGAAGAATATTAGCGAAACTGATGGACGGTTCCCGATAACGCGCTATGTAAATGTGTTAATTGAAAGTATTGAAATACACGGCCGTTAATCAGCGGCGCCACCTCTTTTTTGAAATGCATCAATACTCGAGCAAATGCTATTTCCGAGGTAGCGCTAAGGACTGGATGTTTTGAAAATACATGGAGCATTCTGCAGGGTGAGCATTTTTTATGTTTTATTTTCAACATATTTCGCATAAGTTTAAAAATCGGGCAATGTGGTGCGATTCAGCGAAGATAAATTCATCCACAAATGTACAGAAACATACAATCACATCACATTTGAATACGTGAGAACTTTTTAAAGTTGTGACATGGTAGAGCTTTAAAAAAGCAAATCGAAGTTTGTTTTCATTTAACGATGGCTCTCAACATATACAAGTTGCTGCCTTCACAAAAAACATTTTCTGCTTGCCGATCTAATAGATAACAGTACATTCTTCCAAAAGAGATGGCGCCAATGCCAAAGAGGTGACGCTAAGAACAGGATGTGGTGCCCATTCACGATATATAATTTGACAGTCGTATCACAATAATATCATCACATTACTTTAGTTTGATAGATTATTTGTTGTTGTTTTTTTCAACGTTAATACTTTAATCCAAATTCAAACAGAACATTCACACGTTCTATAAAAAAAAAAAAAAAAAAAAAAAAAAAAAAAAAAAAAANGATATAAGAAAAACCAACTCAGTTAAGAAGTCAGCAACATGAATTAAACATAATACGATATATACCCGAATAAATGCAAGCCTCAATAAATCCAATAACAAAATACCCACATCGTCAAAATATATCATGTACAACAAAGTTGTTTACAGAGTAAAATCGTTCACGATAAAAGATTGTACTTCTGCTTGAAACGATGGGTTTTGTCCCCTAGTCCAAATGCTTAATTCACTAAAATGCACAACTCAACGAACCTTTTTATATTATACTCAAGTTATTTTCCAGTTTAATAGTATATTGAATTACATTAATCCTAAATACCTCTTTGTAACACGTGTTTCTTCATAATAACGTTGACGTTAATTTTTCGTTTATATTTCATTCAGATCGAATTAAGAAAAAAAAAGAAAGAAAACTAAACCTGCAATACCACGCAACAAGTGTATGATTGGCACGGAAAATGAAGGTCAGTCCGGTTAGTGGAAACAAACAACTTTGTATTTGCGTTGCGTAGTTGGTAGGAAACCGTCCAATCACCAAGCAATATTGCAAAGCAATATTTAGCATATAGTTTGGCTGCATTTGGTGATAATTATGTTGTGTACACATGTATTGCTTATCCTCTGTGCAGTAGAAGATTATAGCAGAGGGCTTATTAAGGATATATATACGGAAGTGGATCACGAATTATAGATCACAAACAAATGCAAACGCTCGTTACCTGAAACGCCTTAAGTTGTAAAACGTTAATTTTCTTATCTTACAAAAACAAACTTTAAAATTCATAATTGCAAAATGGAAAACTACTTGATCTTTTTGAATGTATGTCAAACGTTCGCGACTCAAATAATAGATTTGACAATTTAAGTAGCCCGCTTACAAATTTTAGTCCTGGAAACATAATGGGTAGAAACCGTTACCTAAAACATGTCTCTTTATAATAGCTTAAAATGTGTAGTGGCGACATCTACTGTTCTTAGCGCCACCTCCTTGGCATTTCTCTTTTGGAAGAATGCAAAATTATCTAGTAGATCGACAAGAAGAAACTGTTTTTGGGAATGCAGCAACTTGTTTATGTTGAAATCAATCGTTTGGTGTCGGTAGCGATTTTATTGGTTAGAAATTTCCTCGACACACAGGTTAAAAGACATCGATTTGCTTATAACAAACTCAGCAATGTCACAATTTATAAAGGTCCTCACGTTTCCAAATGTGTTGTGATTGTATGTTTCTGTACATTTTTGGCTGAATTAATCTTCGCTGAATCGCACTACAATGTCAGATAATGCAAAATATGTTGAAAAACCCATAGAAAACCTGCTCACCCTGCAGAAATCTCCGTTTATTTTCAACCCATCCGGTCCTTAGCGCCATCTCAGAAGTAGCATTGGCTCGTTTATTGATGCATCTTAAAAATGGAGGCGCCCGTGATTAACGGCCGTGAAAATTGCAAAAAAAATCATAATGTACACATGACGCATTGGTATGGACGCTGACTAAAGGTAACTGACATTTGGCTTAGTTATCTTGTACACCAATACAACTGTCAATATTTTGTCATGGAGTTATTTTTTATAAACCAATAACTCCATGACAAAATATTGGAACGAACTGACCAAAATTTAAGGGTCCACCCCAAAAAGTACACTCGTCAATTTGGGATCATACGTTACTGATTTTAGAGCAGATAAAGAATAGCTTAAAAATCTTTAGTTGTAATCAAAACTTTCTGAAAAACAAATATTCGAGCAGAGGGAACTCAAAATATGCCCGCGCTCCACCTATACAAGTACAATATATAAAGTTTCATGAAATTGGAAATCATTAATATGCAAATGAATAATTAATAAGTCAATGTCAAATATCAAAGAGCATTAACTGCATAAAAATAGGGGTGGAACATCCTCACAATATGCACATGTCCACTTTATTGGGATATTTTTATCTGTTTAATCAAATTCGCTTCGTTGTTTTCAAGGATCTCATATGGATTTGGTTTAATCTTAATTGTGATGAGCTCAATTGATATTTGATTTCATTATGAAACAATACGTGTACGGATAAAGGGAATTAAAGGTAATGTTCATTTTTTCAATTGATAGGGGTTTCCACTCAACCGGTTGGGGACTCCTGGATTGTATTCAATACTGTCAAATATTTGTTATATAACGATTTCTGAAAGTACTTAAAATAATATTTAACATTTAACGGCATACATTTATAATTAAATCGGAAACCACTGAACACTGTAAAGCAATAGTAAATATTTGTATGCCCCCTTCTTCGAAGAAGAGAGGGTATATTTTTTGGCCTGTCTGTTTGTCTGTCATTGTGTGTGTCATTGTGTGTGTCATTGTGTGTGTCTGTCCCAAAACTTTAACCTTGGTCATAACTTTTGCAATATTGAAGATAGATACTCGATATATGGCACGCATGTGTATCTCATGGAGCTGCACATTTTTATTGGTGAAAGGTCAAGGTCAAAGTCATCCTTCAAGGTCAAAGGTCAAATACATGGGTCAAAATCGCTCAAAAAGGGGCATAGTGTTTGACAAACACATCACTTGTTAATTGTGAATTACCAGATCAATAAACTGACGGAAAAATATAAAATTCTTAAATATTTAATAAAACAAACACCCGATATGACTCGAGATATACTGTTCAACAGGCCTTAGGTTAACGGAGTTAAGCTGTTCAGATAGGCGATGGTATTACCATCATACCATTTAGTATGGAGTTAGACTCTGGATAACCTGGATCAAAGATCTTTAAATAATAGTTGATTTATAGATAAAGAAGAAAAACGGATTAGGCTACGGTATCACGATCTTCTCGATTATTTATTAAAACATAATGAAATAAAAACACCTTTTTATGTCTTGAACTCAATAAAAAATTGAAATATTGGTAATACATTTTTATTTTATTCAAGACATTTGGAACATGTGTGCGTTCGTGCGTTCGTGTGTTTGTTGTTTTGTTCGTGTTTTAAAAGTAAAATACAAAATAAAATATATCTAAGTTTAAAAAACCTTCTTAATTAAAATACCGTCAATAGCTAAAATATATATATTTAATTGAAACGCGTTAAAACCATCCTGGTCATTCATTAAGATGCTTAATAAATATCCAATTGATACAATTATTTGTCATAAATGATGTCTATGTGCATGTGTGTACATTTAAAATTTGTAAAAGTCCTCAGGGAAATATCATTGGTTAAGTACCATGGGTGCTTTTCACGGTAAAATACAAGTTTAAATTCTCATAGACGAGAAAATAGTTCAAGACACGTAATGAAATAACTTAATAATGTAGGCGCAAATTTGGTTTCTTTTACAGCACATACTACATGTGAAATAAAAATTCGCTAGCAAAACATCTAATGGGACAGAGACGATACTATATTTTATTCCTTTATAAAATACGATTTTTATTCTGGACTTATCTGTTGACCTTTAAGTAACATATTAACTTCCTCCATGTGATGCGAATTATTTGTTTTATTATTTACACAATTGTATTTGTCTTCCTCAGTTAACTCGGGGTGTTTTTTTTCTCTCCAGAAAATCACTTCTTCGACTTCGACTTTTATGTCATCTATACTCTTCAATTAAATCGCCAACTGCGCTATTTTCAGACTCTTAACGCTTTCTTAACAAACATGTTACCACGATAAAACAGCGGAAGTTTACACTGTGTATTAGCAACATGCTGTGGTGATCCATATCTTATCCTTTTGAGCATCAAGCTATCTCATATAGATCAGACATCAGCTGGTTCGCTTTTAACAAAGTCTGCATTAAATTTTCTGTCGTAAAGTATTGTGGTTAGATTTGTTTGTTTAGAAAACAAAATGAGCCATAAATGTGTGGTTAGAATGTGTAGAAAGCCAACTGCATCTTAATGAAAAACCATATAGTTCAATCGTTAAGAACAAAAGTACGTTACATACATACTATTCCCTGTGAGGACGCATATAATAGGGCTTAATGTAGTATCAGTTATATGTACGCACACAAGTGTGCAGTTTGAATAAACGTTTAAATTCATGTACATGATATTTCCTATATGTTTTTTTCTGCAAATACAACAAATAGTGTATAAAAGTAAACGGGAAATGTGATATGTACTTTTTATTGAATTAAAAAATTGTATCAGCATGACTTCAAAATGTCATACGTAAATATGTAATATACTACATAAAACATTTCAATTACTTTATAAAAGACTTAAAACTAAACAAAATCAGTAAAATTATGTAGAAATGTTTCATTTCAACCTTTATTTTCACAATCGGGATTTACGGCGAACACCTTAAAAAAATATTTCTTGCATTCCCTAATCGTAGTTTTATAAAAAAAAAAATGAATAAACACATGTAATAGAGTGTAGTGCTTGGGTATAACTTGTTTAACAATTTTAGTCATTTCATATAAAATCTTTAAAAACAAAGACAGTTGCACTTGAGTTAATTGATATACTTTTAATATGAATTGTAACAAAGAAAGAGTAAAATAAATAAGCTGTGGCATTTGTTTTCGCAGCCTCGCATTGTGTAACAATAGAAATAACAGTGATCACCATTCTATAAGCGCCTTTATCACATTTTGGGTCTAACTAACAGGAAATTGTAGCAATACACACCGACGTCAATTATCCTGTTGGCATGAGATGTCATAAAGTACCAAAAGTACCCTTCCAGCTGCTACATGACGATATCATCAATCGACTTTTTTACGATACGCATTAAAATTAAAATTAAAAATTAATTTTAAACGAAAAAAAAAAAAATAATGATGGTGATGATGATGATGATGATGATTATGATGATGATGATTATGATGATGATAATGATGAACAAAAGCACAAACGCACACGCGCACGAACACACGAGCAAACGAACGAACAAACAAACGAACATACGAACGAACAAACGAACGGACGATGAGACACACGGACAGACGGACGGTCGGATGCATGAAGGAATGAATAAATAGATAAAAAGATAAATAAATGAATGAATGAATGAATAAATAAAAAATAAATAAATAAAACCCTGTTCTGTTCGCAATCCTTATTTGTTATTATTTTTGGTATTGCATACTTAAATATGATTTAACTACAAATAAATACCTAGTGTTTTCAAAATTAGGAATCTATTATACATCTCACAGGTATGACAAATAAACCAAGCGGTAACAAGATTCACGTCAGTATGTATTAAAGACAATATTACAATATTTGAATACAATAAATATGTATTACCAATAGTTCACTTCATTATTCATTTCAAGACCTAAAAAGGCGTTTTTCTCTCATTATTTTTTATAAATAATCGAGAAGATCGTGATACAATCCGCGTTCATTCTTTATCTATAAATAAACTGTTTATTTATCTTTGAGCCAGGTTATCTTGAGTCTAACTCCATACCAAATGGTATGATGGTAATACCATTGCCTGTCTGAACAGCTCAACTCCGTTAACCTAAGGCCTGTTGAACAGTTTAACTCGAGTCGTATCGGGTGAAAAAAACAACCTTATACAACGTTTTCTGGAAATATATCGGATATCTTAATAACATGCGTTTACCTAACGCGTAACATACATGTTAGCTGGTCAATTCTGATGCATTTAATGATATATAAACATATTTACTTAGTGACACTTCTGCTGCACCAACATAACAAGAAACCAAGTGTAAGACAGTGTGACGTAGTGCCACAGCTTAAGTTACATGTTGAAAATGACAGTTTTTACATTTCAAACGGTAGTATTGAAAATCAATGAACGTGCAGTCGTTTGAACAAGAAATTATTCATAACTCAGCTAGATAAAATGGGTTTGGCAGAAACATAAACACATACACATATTGCGTTTTTTTCTGCCATGTTATACAAACCCGCATGAGAGATCATGCCAGTGGCCATGGACCAAGACCACTCCTCGTTTTCGTCTTTGAACAAGAAAAGTATTTACTAAAATAACACATTACTTTACGTAATTTATATAACGTTTTTTTTTCGGAAAGACACAGACAAATAGTTATGCTTATATTACCAATCATCAGATTGGCATTTACATTTGCGTTTCAACATTCACCAGAAGTGAATACCGGGTTTGGTCTCCGGTACATGTTTACGCTTATAATTAGATTTTGTTCTTGTCAAGATATTTTCGAATTTAGTATCATTTTTTTAAGTAATAGTCATCTGACCTTGTACCACTTGCAAAATGAAGGGTCATACCTAACTATTTATACCAAGTTTCGTGATATTATATTTTATACTTTTCTAGCTATTTCAGTTTTTGCCGATGGACAGATAGACGGATAGATGAACGGTCAAACCAACACCGCAATTTGTATAACACGTTTCATAAAAATATAGGTTTGAGTTATTACAATATTAATTTATCTTCTATTTAAATTAAGTTAACAGTTATATTTAAATAAAATAAACAAGGGCGTTGGAACAAATGACTGTCGTGCATTATTAACACAATGGTGTTCATATGCTGACAAAGATTGTTCGTAAAATCTTCATTATGTATTTTTGACTTTTGTAACGTCAATCATTCTGATTTTGAATCATTGCTAAAATGGACGGTTGAATCAAAATATATAGATATTGAACACTTTTGATAATATGGACATGTGCGCGTGCTCAACACGTGATTATATTTGATTCAGCATAACTTGAGTCATCAGCAACATGTTACACTTAAATAAAGTGTTTGTTTAAGGCCTAACGCCAATATAATGACATTTGGAAGCTGATCTAAATTAAACCTGATTCGACATTATCAATAATACTATAGCTTTTTGAACCGACACTATTTAATCGTTAGGAACGTGTGCATAGATAGTTTAGTGTTTAAGTATCTTACCTTATAGTTTCATTTGATATATTTAAGATAATGACCTTTATTTAAGAGCACGAACACTTCATGTTTTGTATTTGAATCAATGCAAATGATGATTAATGGGCAATGCATTATTGGTAGTATACGTGTTTGTCCATATTGTTATCTAGCTACATTATCTTCACGATTCTTTTGTTTTGAGGATCTGTGACTAAACATAAAAATTGTCACAACAATTGACATTGAATCTGTGAGAGGTCCCTTAAAACTGCAGTCTGGTACTTTTAATGTTTGCCGCATTTAAAGAACATAAATCGCATTCACACCGAATATAGCGTTTCAAAATAATTAAGCAAACTGGAATACAAGAAATATTCGAAACATTTTATGCGTTGATATAAATATACGCAGCATAATATCGGGGACGCGATGCGTTCTTTTTACCATGTACAATTTCATATCGCGCTGTAAAAAATAATGAATTAAAACCATTTTAATCAGTTATGTGGTTTGAATACATTTTGTAAGATGCCATTACATTTTTGGTACAAACAGAGAGTATAAACATTTTAAAACAGGAGTTTATAAATGGTTTTAACAACATTCAAAATTTACATGTGTATCTATGTTACACAGATTCACCTTAAGTATTACACGCATCATGCAAAATAAGGTCTTATGCCATGTGCCGTCTGGGGCTACGCTGTCCGCTATAAATTTACACAATGGTTGGTGGTCTTATAATCAGACAGGATAGGTCCTTGCAAGACTGGGCAGATGCTCAGGCTTGAAGCTGGAGCTACACTGAATGCATATGGCAAAGGACCTATTTTCGCATGACACAGGTCATATGAAACAAACTGACAGGACCTTGCAATTTAACGTGACAATCACCACGGTGATTAGAAAGCCACTAAATATAATTTAAAGTAAACGTCATCAAATGGAATGTTTTTGAAATATAGAGGCATAACGTATAATTTTAAGATTTTAATATGTTACTTATTTTTAATATAAACAAAAGTTATTTGAAATATAAAATATATAGTTATCTGAAATAGTCCTTATTACTCGACTTTACAATAGAGTTTGGAGTGTTTAATTCTTCTGTCAAAACGAGAGATAACAATTAAGGTCACGTAAAAATATAATCACACACGCATTGAACATCTACCTTCCAACCACGATAAGACTCAAACACCTTTCTATGTAACCACAAACTTCTTTTAACAATAAACATCCATTTTGGTTTGCAATTTGTTTGGTTGCCATTTTCTGGGGTTTATCAGCATATAAAAAACACCGGCAGCAACTTAGCCAGAATGACTCCTTGAGCAGGCAT
Organism: Dreissena rostriformis; assembly: GCA_007657795.1. NCBI lineage: Eukaryota > Metazoa > Mollusca > Bivalvia > Myida > Dreissenidae > Dreissena > Dreissena rostriformis. The sequence continues at coordinate 17,473 of VMBQ01012574.1, forward strand.
GAAACAGAAATTGAAAGACAAAACCCTTCAGATCCTAAGGTGCACAAGAACTTCAATCTTTTGAGATTATTGATGCATTTATTTCCTTCTGCTTCTGGGAAAACTGGGCTTAATGCATGTGCATAGTGTCATCCGAGATTAGCCTATGCAGTCCGCACAGGCTAATCAGGGACAACACTTTCTGCCCAGACTGGATTTTTGTTTAGAAGAGACATCGTTTTAACGAAAAATTCTATTCAAGCGGAAAGTGTTGTCCCTGATTAGCCTGTGCGGACTGCAGAGGCTAATCTGTGAAAACACTTAACACACATTCATTAAGCCCACGTTTTTCCAAGATGAGGTTCATTTGAATGGAGAAGATAAACATTAAATTTAGTGCTACCTTAATGTTATTAAATGACGTTTTCTATGAGTTTTCAAGCATTTATTGGCATATAAAAATATTCCCTGAAGTTTTGAACAAATTCCAAACACAGTAGACTGCCAATACCTGACTCCGAATACCGGAAATCTTCCGATTCCGAACAATCGGGCCAGTCCCGTATTTTCCACTTCTAATTCTTTGTTGAAAAAAATGAATAAACCGAACTCTCTCAAAAACGGAAACCGAACGGATATCTCCTTGAATTTCGTCATTTTCAACGTAAAATACATTGAGTACACCGGACGGTCTAAATTCTCAAGATGCCCACGGCGTGTTATTTACAATAACTAGTCAGCACGGCGCGTGCAGTGTTACACATTCCGCTCGCGCAATTATCGATAATCGGAGCAAACATACAATAAAGGTGTCAAGTCGTTACCACGCTATTGACGTCCGATTAAATAATGTAAAACAAACTGTGAATGTCTATTATAAACGTGCGGTAACACCAAGCAGAGATTGACGTGTTCGTTTTCAGGTCACTGTGACCTTGACCTTTGACCTAGTGACCTCAAAATCAATAGGG
>VMBQ01012575.1:0-19233 GCA_007657795.1 Dreissena rostriformis
CTGTTTGCAAAGGCCTTCAAAATCCGGGTCTAGCGCTCAAAGGGTTAATGCATTTGATTTCCGATTTGTTTTTATTTCAATTATGTTTGTTTTTTATAAGTAAGACGTTTTTGTAAATTAACAGTGTAATGCAAAAAAAACATGTATGTAAGAACTCACACGATGCTTTAGAAATAATGTAGAGTAAAGAGACGTAAAAGTTCACATTTTAATTTTAGTTTTTTTTCCCAACATCCGATTTATACAAAACTTGGAACAAGGGGGTATATTGCTATACACGTATCCGTAACCTGACTTTTCTAAGTACAAAAGAGTGAATATTCATGCTTAAAGGTTTGTCAAAGTTATTGGTCTTGTTAAATGAATGTCCATAAGATCCTGAACACATATGGCAAAAGGGCCATAATTATGTTTAATTGTTGATCCGAGTTATGGAGATTCGTAAGTGACATCACACAATAACCACAAAAACATGTGTGAAGTTTCAATTGAATACCTTTACCTTTACCAAATTGGCGTTGCGGTTGTGGAGTACATATGCTTTTATAATTTTCATGAAAACGACGATGAGTAATACCATACTTCCGAGTATATTGATGCAAATGATGATAATAATCATAAATAAACAATAAGACGAAACTGACACTTTCAGCGTGTTTCGAAATATAGTTCATAGTGTAGCCAATACGGCTTTCATGAGATTGAGGCTATCATGATTGTTAACATCCGGTTCCGGTTAGATGCAATTTAAGGAAAACTTCTTCTAAAACAGTGCAGCGTTACAGGGAAATTGTCGTCAAAGATTTGTTCTACTTTGACGTCTTAAATTTACCACTAGTATGCTATGAAGTTGAAACGATATATGTACGGATACAGAAACACAGCCAAGACACAGCAATTATAGAGCGCGAAATTGATATGCTTTCTTGAATACGGAAATAAATCATCAAACTACTATCTAAACAGAAAGATTACAGCCAAAGTATTGTATTGAAATATTCGGAAATCTGTCTGGTTACATAGATTTAACCAGAAACAAAATGCTCTTTTTATTTTTTGTGGTACAATATATTTAACACATGTTTATGAACCATGTTAGTGTTCGTGTGTCGTATGAATAGATACCAATGCGGGATATTAAGATGGAATATATTATACCACAAACAAATAAAACAGTGCATTTAATATCTTGTTAAATCTATATTACCAGACCACATCTAGCGTTGAAATTGTTGCTATAGCTATAAGAAACACTGATTGTTCATGGCTTAACATAGTTTTACGAATTTATTGATTTTGAGTGTAAATGGGTCTTCACTATTAATGTCTATGATCACTCTGAAATTAAAACCATTAATCTACCGAAACGCACCAATGTCTTCTATTTCGCTCTTAATCAAGTCGCATGCCATTAAACCTCAGTACTATACGAACGCTTAACATTCACGGCCGTACATTAATGTATCTCCAAAACGAGATGAAGATGCAGATATATATACTAGAGGAGCCAATGATACTTCCCAGGGCTAAGGGCCTGAAGTTTTTGTATGTCGAGATGTACAGCAGCAAACACCACCTATTTCTAAACTCGATAGTCTTTGTAAGATTTGACATGGTGCAGTTTTGACTTAACAAATTCTCTAAATGTACACGCGTTTCCAAATAGGTTACGATTGTATGTTTCTGTTAATTTATGGATCAGTTAAGCTTCTCCTTATCGCTCTAGTTTCCCAAATTTAAAAAGGAACAATATTATATTTTGTTTAAAACAAACATACAAACCCGACCGACCTTTAGATTTATGCAAAATTAAAAACGTCAGATCCTTAGCTCCACATACATGTAGGAAGATTAACGGCCGTGGAATTGGTGTTCATTATTGCAGATGCTCGTATGTTGTGCATATCTCATAATTCCAAACGACGTAAATTTCGCTTATGTCCGCCTACGCTGGTCGTTTGGGTAGTACAGATTGCTTGCTACAAACTTACACAAAGTAATCAAGAATACAATTGTTTGCACATAGTGCAAAACAAAATTATGCAAATTCGTTTGATGTCTTTCTCATATATGTTGCCTAAACATTCATGATGCATGGTATACAATCTCGATAAACACTCCTTCACGTTTTCGTTTAATAGCTTCACTCATTGAACAATACAGCAAGGGCATTTTTGTCAGACTGAAAGGAATCGTCGCTTTTTCTCAAGTTTAAGGCCACTTTAACTACGGTACTCGTAAAAAGTCTGCTTTTTTTTCTCGAATCGGTGAACAGATCAAACCGTGAAACAGTTGTCGGAATTGCATATGTGGTTGATGTTGTGAACGAATGAATGAACAAAAACCAAAAGCACAAAACTTAGGTATTGGATACATGTACTTTTGATGTAAGAAACTGTCCTAGGTTGTGCATATAGTGTTTTGTTAGGCAATAACTCATTTCGTGGCTTTTACAATAGTTGTAAAGATGTCAATAAGGATAACGTCATACAGTCGTCCTAAATAATCCGTGTATGCGCATTTTTCAGGTGATCTTGACAGTTACCTTAATATATCAGGGATTCTTGGTATTTGTGAACTGAAATGGTACCGACATGCATATCAACCGTATTTCTTAAATCGCGATAACACCTAAAGCATAATTTTAAGTCCGCCATCAGTTTTCTACACGTGGTAGAAGGTTATGTTAGTGTAACTACCAAATTTAAAAAAAAAATAACTAAATAATATTGAAACAACTTACAAAACAACATTTTAAAATACATTAAATATGATCGTGAAACCTGGAATAAACATAAGTCTGTAGTTTTGCCCGTCTTTTAATATCTCGTTAAGTTCGTCCATCCCCGTGAACTCAAATAACTTGACAAATCCATAACCAGGGGTATGCGAAAACTAATGGCATGACTATGCACACCATTTAAATTCTTCAGAATTCGGAGATAGAGGGATACTATGACACTAAAAACTGCAGAATTCGGAGATAGAGGGATACTATGACACTAAAAACTGCAGAATTCGGAGATAGAGGGATACTATGACACTAAAAACTGCAGAATTCGGAGATAGAGGGATACTATGACACTAAAAACTGCAGAATTCGGAGATAGAGGGATACTATGACACTAAAAACTGCAGAATTCGGAGATAGAGGGATACTATGACACTAAAAACTGCAGAATTCGGAGATAGAGGGATACTATGACACTAAAAACTGCAGAATTCGGAGATAGAGGGATACTATGACACTAAAAACTGCAGAATTCGGAGATAGAGGGATACTATGACACTAAAAACTGCAGAATTCGGAGATAGAGGGATACTATGACACTAAAAACTGCAGAATTCGGAGATAGAGGGATACTATGACACTAAAAACTGCAGAATTCGGAGATAGAGGGATACTATGACACTAAAAACTGCAGAATTCGGAGATAGAGGGATACTATGACACTAAAAACTGCAGAATTCGGAGATAGAGGGATACTATGACACTAAAAACTGCAGAATTCGGAGATAGAGGGATACTATGACACTAAAAACTGCAGAATTCGGAGATAGAGGGATACTATGACACTAAAAACTGCAGAATTCGGAGATAGAGGGATACTATGACACTAAAAACTGCAGAATTCGGAGATAGAGGGATACTATGACACTAAAAACTGCAGAATTCGGAGATAGAGGGATACTATGACACTAAAAACTGCAGAATTCGGAGATAGAGGGATACTATGACACTAAAAACTGCAGAATTCGGAGATAGAGGGATACTATGACACTAAAAACTGCAGAATTCGGAGATAGAGGGATACTATGACACTAAAAACTGCAGAATTCGGAGATAGAGGGATACTATGACACTAAAAACTGCAGAATTCGGAGATAGAGGGATACTATGACACTAAAAACTGCAGAATTCGGAGATAGAGGGATACTATGACACTAAAAACTGCAGAATTCGGAGATAGAGGGATACTATGACACTAAAAACTGCAGAATTCGGAGATAGAGGGATACTATGACACTAAAAACTGCAGAATTCGGAGATAGAGGGATACTATGACACTAAAAACTGCAGAATTCGGAGATAGAGGGATACTATGACACTAAAAACTGCAGAATTCGGAGATAGAGGGATACTATGACACTAAAAACTGCAGAATTCGGAGATAGAGGGATACTATGACACTAAAAACTGCAGAATTCGGAGATAGAGGGATACTATGACACTAAAAACTGCAGAATTCGGAGATAGAGGGATACTATGACACTAAAAACTGCAGAATTCGGAGATAGAGGGATACTATGACACTAAAAACTGCAGAATTCGGAGATAGAGGGATACTATGACACTAAAAACTGCAGAATTCGGAGATAGAGGGATACTATGACACTAAAAACTGCAGAATTCGGAGATAGAGGGATACTATGACACTAAAAACTGCAGAATTCGGAGATAGAGGGATACTATGACACTAAAAACTGCAGAATTCGGAGATAGAGGGATACTATGACACTAAAAACTGCAGAATTCGGAGATAGAGGGATACTATGACACTAAAAACTGCAGAATTCGGAGATAGAGGGATACTATGACACTAAAAACTGCAGAATTCGGAGATAGAGGGATACTATGACACTAAAAACTGCAGAATTCGGAGATAGAGGGATACTATGACACTAAAAACTGCAGAATTCGGAGATAGAGGGATACTATGACACTAAAAACTGCAGAATTCGGAGATAGAGGGATACTATGACACTAAAAACTGCAGAATTCGGAGATAGAGGGATACTATGACACTAAAAACTGCAGAATTCGGAGATAGAGGGATACTATGACACTAAAAACTGCAGAATTCGGAGATAGAGGGATACTATGACACTAAAAACTGCAGAATTCGGAGATAGAGGGATACTATGACACTAAAAACTGCAGAATTCGGAGATAGAGGGATACTATGACACTAAAAACTGCAGAATTCGGAGATAGAGGGATACTATGACACTAAAAACTGCAGAATTCGGAGATAGAGGGATACTATGACACTAAAAACTGCAGAATTCGGAGATAGAGGGATACTATGACACTAAAAACTGCAGAATTCGGAGATAGAGGGATACTATGACACTAAAAACTGCAGAATTCGGAGATAGAGGGATACTATGACACTAAAAACTGCAGAATTCGGAGATAGAGGGATACTATGACACTAAAAACTGCAGAATTCGGAGATAGAGGGATACTATGACACTAAAAACTGCAGAATTCGGAGATAGAGGGATACTATGACACTAAAAACTGCAGAATTCGGAGATAGAGGGATACTATGACACTAAAAACTGCAGAATTCGGAGATAGAGGGATACTATGACACTAAAAACTGCAGAATTCGGAGATAGAGGGATACTATGACACTAAAAACTGCAGAATTCGGAGATAGAGGGATACTATGACACTAAAAACTGCAGAATTCGGAGATAGAGGGATACTATGACACTAAAAACTGCAGAATTCGGAGATAGAGGGATACTATGACACTAAAAACTGCAGAATTCGGAGATAGAGGGATACTATGACACTAAAAACTGCAGAATTCGGAGATAGAGGGATACTATGACACTAAAAACTGCAGAATTCGGAGATAGAGGGATACTATGACACTAAAAACTGCAGAATTCGGAGATAGAGGGATACTATGACACTAAAAACTGCAGAATTCGGAGATAGAGGGATACTATGACACTAAAAACTGCAGAATTCGGAGATAGAGGGATACTATGACACTAAAAACTGCAGAATTCGGAGATAGAGGGATACTATGACACTAAAAACTGCAGAATTCGGAGATAGAGGGATACTATGACACTAAAAACTGCAGAATTCGGAGATAGAGGGATACTATGACACTAAAAACTGCAGAATTCGGAGATAGAGGGATACTATGACACTAAAAACTGCAGAATTCGGAGATAGAGGGATACTATGACACTAAAAACTGCAGAATTCGGAGATAGAGGGATACTATGACACTAAAAACTGCAGAATTCGGAGATAGAGGGATACTATGACACTAAAAACTGCAGAATTCGGAGATAGAGGGATACTATGACACTAAAAACTGCAGAATTCGGAGATAGAGGGATACTATGACACTAAAAACTGCAGAATTCGGAGATAGAGGGATACTATGACACTAAAAACTGCAGAATTCGGAGATAGAGGGATACTATGACACTAAAAACTGCAGAATTCGGAGATAGAGGGATACTATGACACTAAAAACTGCAGAATTCGGAGATAGAGGGATACTATGACACTAAAAACTGCAGAATTCGGAGATAGAGGGATACTATGACACTAAAAACTGCAGAATTCGGAGATAGAGGGATACTATGACACTAAAAACTGCAGAATTCGGAGATAGAGGGATACTATGACACTAAAAACTGCAGAATTCGGAGATAGAGGGATACTATGACACTAAAAACTGCAGAATTCGGAGATAGAGGGATACTATGACACTAAAAACTGCAGAATTCGGAGATAGAGGGATACTATGACACTAAAAACTGCAGAATTCGGAGATAGAGGGATACTATGACACTAAAAACTGCAGAATTCGGAGATAGAGGGATACTATGACACTAAAAACTGCAGAATTCGGAGATAGAGGGATACTATGACACTAAAAACTGCAGAATTCGGAGATAGAGGGATACTATGACACTAAAAACTGCAGAATTCGGAGATAGAGGGATACTATGACACTAAAAACTGCAGAATTCGGAGATAGAGGGATACTATGACACTAAAAACTGCAGAATTCGGAGATAGAGGGATACTATGACACTAAAAACTGCAGAATTCGGAGATAGAGGGATACTATGACACTAAAAACTGCAGAATTCGGAGATAGAGGGATACTATGACACTAAAAACTGCAGAATTCGGAGATAGAGGGATACTATGACACTAAAAACTGCAGAATTCGGAGATAGAGGGATACTATGACACTAAAAACTGCAGAATTCGGAGATAGAGGGATACTATGACACTAAAAACTGCAGAATTCGGAGATAGAGGGATACTATGACACTAAAAACTGCAGAATTCGGAGATAGAGGGATACTATGACACTAAAAACTGCAGAATTCGGAGATAGAGGGATACTATGACACTAAAAACTGCAGAATTCGGAGATAGAGGGATACTATGACACTAAAAACTGCAGAATTCGGAGATAGAGGGATACTATGACACTAAAAACTGCAGAATTCGGAGATAGAGGGATACTATGACACTAAAAACTGCAGAATTCGGAGATAGAGGGATACTATGACACTAAAAACTGCAGAATTCGGAGATAGAGGGATACTATGACACTAAAAACTGCAGAATTCGGAGATAGAGGGATACTATGACACTAAAAACTGCAGAATTCGGAGATAGAGGGATACTATGACACTAAAAACTGCAGAATTCGGAGATAGAGGGATACTATGACACTAAAAACTGCAGAATTCGGAGATAGAGGGATACTATGACACTAAAAACTGCAGAATTCGGAGATAGAGGGATACTATGACACTAAAAACTGCAGAATTCGGAGATAGAGGGATACTATGACACTAAAAACTGCAGAATTCGGAGATAGAGGGATACTATGACACTAAAAACTGCAGAATTCGGAGATAGAGGGATACTATGACACTAAAAACTGCAGAATTCGGAGATAGAGGGATACTATGACACTAAAAACTGCAGAATTCGGAGATAGAGGGATACTATGACACTAAAAACTGCAGAATTCGGAGATAGAGGGATACTATGACACTAAAAACTGCAGAATTCGGAGATAGAGGGATACTATGACACTAAAAANATATGTTGTTCTGTTTTTCGCGTCAGCGCGGATGTAGAAGATATTTTATCCAAACACAAAATCTTTGCTTCCTTCCCAAACTTTAAAAATAAAAAGTACGAACTTTATTGACGTCGTCTTATCATGTAGACGTTATTTTATAATGTGTCATCAATTTAAAATAATGTTAACAATCAACCTATTTGATAGTGGAACTTACTTAGATATTATATAATATGACAACATCAGAAAAAAAACTGTTTCATCGCAACTCCATGGAACATGATATGTAAGTATTTTTCAATAAAAAGCATGTATGGTGCTTTTGTTCCAACAAATGTTTACCGATGAAACGAAACATGTTTAGAAGAACATACAACCGACCCATTGTTGTCGGATAAACAACTAATTTAATCCATGCTTTCGATGAGACTAGTTTATATACTTCAGGAACATAGCGATTATTATCGAATAGTTAGGTAAGTTACGTATCAAACTAAAACAAATCTTGTATCCTTTTCTTTTGAATGCGTTTGGTGTGGTTAATCTTCGGATAAATGTATATGTTTATTTATGTATAAAATGAACACAACATACCTCGTCATGTAATTATCAGCACACGTTTTTAGATCAGAAATGTTTCCGAAATTATATTTACGTTTGTTAATGAACAGACGTATCCAAATGGACGCATTCTGAAACGCTGCAAAACATAATGAAATCTGTTTAGTGTTATTGTCTTGTATACTTGTCATCGTATTACTTTCAAATTGTTTATAATTAAACCGTTGGTTATAAAACATATTATAATACTTTATATCAGTGATGTGGTCCTTTTTTCAAGCATTTCGTCCGTGCATCTGTTCGTCCTTTCGTAAAAATTCACTGATAACAAAATGATACAGTCCATACAATATACATATAATGCCCGATAGCATCGGCAGAAGTAAAATACTGCCGGTTTGCGTCTAAGACACAATACAAACATATTAAACATCAAACATAATAAGGATATATAAAACAATATTAACTGTTATGTAAAAAATATACACGCAGTTTAGTCTAGTTTACGAAGTTCGTACACAACTATTCAAACAATGCTCTTACTTGCCATAATATCGGAAACAATCCATCTGTCTGCGTATACAGATAGATGATAAAATATATCACACGATTTGCATCTGATAATGGTACATCAACATTTGCTGCCATGCTTCATGTTTTGGCAAAACAACTACACATGAACCTTTTATTGCACATCCTTTTTTATAGAACCTTGAATTGTATTTTTTTGTTTTGTGAGTGATTAGTTATTAGTTGAGTAAACATAATGTTTGGTTTAAATACTTGACTTAACAGTTTACGCCATGTGCATTATATCCGTGCAATATATCATTAAAAAATGCAAAAATCCCGAAAATATTATTAACTTCCTTGCGTCAACAATAGACAAGCATTATCTATTCGTACTTTTTTAAACGACAAAAATAGTTTCAGTCAATAAATATGTGAAGTTTTGATAAAACACGTTATGAAAAGCATCTGCCAAATATATAATGCTGTTTGGAATGAGATATACAGGTATGTACATTCGTTTGTCTGACTTAAAAGACCTGTTTGATGTTATGTGTGCCCATAAGATAATACACGAAGAAAAGCAGAACGTTTATAACACACTAGTGTTTGGTTGTACATGGCAAGGCATAACGTAAAAGCGCCCCAATTGATTTCATTTAAATTTATAAAAACAAACTCTTCAAAAAACGCATTGATGAACGCATTTTTCACCTGTAAGAATGTAAATTTCGTTTGTATGTGGCGGTTTGCTGGGTTTCATTTTTAAAGAGATCATTGTACAAATATATTGGCAAGCATAATTGCGTCAGTTTATTGTTCGTCAGGTTTTAATAACAGCGTCATTTCAAATTAAAAGTCATGGTCAGTTGCAAGATTATGCATAGTCCAATATTACCTAATAGAAGGGTTCAAAAACATGTTTGTTAAAGTAAGTGTGTTAGAATATCGTCGAAATACAGTACAATTTGCTTAATACAATTAAAATAAAAGCATATGTTTACTGTTTTTCGCGTCAGCGCGGATGTAGAAGATATTTCATCCAAACACAAAATCTTTGCTTCCTTCTCGAACTTTGAAAATAAAAAGTACGAACTTTATTGACGTCGTCTTATCATTTAAACGTTATTTTATTTATGCTTTTCGTTAAATTGTGTGAGTGAGTCTTAATTTATTATAAATTTCACAAAATACTAGATATTAGTTTACACAAAAATTATGGCTTACATATTGTTATACTCGCTGGGAGTAATTGTGTTAAATTCAATACACACTTTGGCTTTGACACCTAACGTCACTAAAATGCGTTTGTGTATAGCAGAAAATGCATTCAAATATATGCATGCATTCTGCCTTGCTGCCATTTGATGATTAACCTTGGTAATTAATAAATATGCATGACAAGATATGGAAAAAGCATATAAACAACTTAACGTTAGCATATTGATACACAACATTACCTGTTTTATATTAGTTTACGTGCAAAAATTAATTAAATCAACGTTATTCATTATTTTTTATTTTTTTTTGTGGGACAACGTGATACCATGGACAAGTCTAATGTAATCATATGAAATCGAAAAAAAATCTTTAATTTTGAAAATCGTGTTGTATAACAAACCAAATGATGCCTGTCTCGTGTATATACAAATTGTTCATTGATCTCATAAAAGGAACGCATTTGGATCTGCATAACTCAACTTGCCAATTTGACAAACAGGTGAATTCAATGCATCTGTGATTTGTTCACATCATTTTAAAGACCTTGGTTTGGAATTATTTTTTATAAATAACAGAACATATTTTCTATTTCACATATCTTTAAACAATTTTATTTACATTAGGTGCTCAATTCCACATGGAACTAACACTTATTTGTGCTTGTTTCATGTCAGTGTCGACACTTTGATATACCAAATGCGTATACAATAATTGTATTGTTATGCAGCGAATACGAAAATGATACGCAGTTCAAAACTTCTTTACGATGAACATCCTCGGATAGATTGTATAAATAGAACCATCAGTTATCCTATACACACTTAAATCAGTCTGATCTGCAAAGTTTGCATTAAACCAATCCGACCATTCTCTGAATGGGCCAGTATTTCACGAGCCATATTACTGAATGCGTTGATGTATAAAATACCATATTGTACGCCACAAGTTTCATCGGATACTATACCAGTAATCCAGTCTGACATGCCTCTCTTGTTTGAGCAAAACAGATACACAGACATTGATATGTAAAGCACGGTTTGTTAGTATGTCTTACTTACTGATAATGGTAGTATACTAGATAATATTGGTATACATCTACTGCCATATAATATAGTATTACACTTAACATATCATAACTAAACGTGTTACTGTCGGTGCATCTGCGGATCACATGCTTTCTTTGTCTGAACATAACTTTACAGGCATGAAACGTGGTATTGCGACAGCGGCATGTTGAAATTAATGCCTTTCTGTTAATATGTTATGTCGAATTTAAAATCAATTTAAACTGTATTTTTAAAAAAAATGAAAATAACCGCCTCATTATCGTGTTGTTATGTTATTCATTAGCTTCGATTTTATTGAGCACCACATTTGTAGTTACCATAATGACAAGGGTATATCCACAGAATATAAAACAATCATGTTGCCACATCTTATAATGAAAAAATGAAAAATGAATGGGTCTGCAATACAAACAGAAAATAAGCTTCATTTGAGAACGGTATCCTATACGTACTTTCATGTTGTGTGAATATGGCAAACATCGTGTACGTATAAAAAGCGTGTTGCAGCTGCATGGAAAACAACAATCGTACATATTTCTCTTGAAAACCCTTTGTTCACGTTCATTATTTCCGGGAAGTGCTGCAATATGAAACGGAATATTATGTTATGTTTCAAAGGCATCAGTTACGCTTTTACTTCAAATGTATTTCACTCTGATTTTATTACTTTAAACGAATTACTCATGTTATATGATTTAAACTACATTTGTGAAAGAACCCCATCATCAAATGTCATTTATATTTGTAAAACTTAAATACAATCTGTAAATATATTAGTGGTTAATTTAACATGATGGCCATATAATGAGATGTTATAATCAAGATTGACATCAGAGGTGCAATCATAAAAGAAATGATAATTTCATTGTAGTATTTTTCTGTTGCCATTGTTGTTGGTGGTGTTGTTTTTCTTATTTAGAATCACATATAATGCTCATGTTAGAAGTTTGATTTCTATGTCTACAAATGAGATGTTTAAGAATATTTTGTTCTCACTATGAAGGAAACACATTTACCGAACGATAAAATGCTGAGTACAATATTGTCGCTTAGTTTATCCTTAAATAAGCAGTGTTTTTATTCCGTGGTAATAAAGAAGTGTTTTATCGACAAATTGTGGCGCAGACCAACGCTTAGTACACATATTTGTAAAACAAAATAATATGAATTACAACTTGTTTCTTTACGCAATACTCGTTCGCAGTCATGCACACAACTTTTGGTCTAGAATAGGAATCTCCCTTTGTTGGAATGTTTTCATAAACAGAACGCATATACTGATATGTTTACCTTTGCTTAGAATACGACTGGACTGCGTCAAGTATATCATCATGCAGTCTCACGGTGTTCAATTATAGTTTGTCTCTAATGTGTCACTGATTGAGCCAGTCCACAGAACACTGCTTGGTCAGTGGCAAGATTAAAGGCCGCATATTAAATTATGTCCTTTTTTTGTGTTTTAACAAACGATAACGCGCATATTCCATCCCATTAGATATTTCACAATAGTTTGTTTTTTGTTTTCATACATTTATTTGAAACTGTACACTTGGAGACTTTTCTAACGAAACAATTTTCAAACTTGAATATCTCAGTTATGAGTTAAGATTTGTATTTAAAATTGTAAATGTGATAATTTGACTATATTCTGAGCAAGTTCACGATAAAATCATTCATCCTTGACGATTGCACGCTTAAGCAAGTGGGGTATGTATAGTTTTATGTTTTTGCACGTGCAAATGGTTACTTGCAATATTATTCTAAATTTATTTCAGTTTCGTCATTTAAGGTGGGTTCTTATACCAGGAAAACATAAAATTCATTTAAAAAATGTATAGCTCATATGAATATTCAGAAACGCAACCGCGCATTTCGGCAAATTGCAGGCTATCTACACAACGTGCTAAAGCGTCCGATCGTCACGTATGATTGATGATATCGTTAGCTTGCGCCGACTGTAGTCAAATCATCACATCTGCATAATATGCCATATCTTTGTCTACAAGCCCCTGAGGAAGACGTAAAGTCGAAAGCTCTAGNACTGTTATATGTCAGTGTTGATAAATTGAATGTGTGGATTGAACATTTCTTTACATTGTGCTTACCTTATCCGCATGAGAGCAGTACATACTTCATGGACTGATAGCAAACGATCCCTGATGTGCGGCGCATTGATTCCAACATATCTCAATTATACTAACGCAAACAATGTGTTTACAAGGCGGGGGTCTTCATAAACTTCAAAATACACACACACGTGTACAATGGTAAACCTGGTTGGTCAGTCGTTCGGTCTGTTGGTCGGTCGGTCGGTCGGTCGGTTGTCTTTAACGCTGCACATTTGGATTTTGTGTCGAAAACAAGTCATTCAGTTTTATGCCTGTCAAGGTGAACCTGTATAGAAATGTTTCTTTACTATGTTGAAGTGCGAGATGTTATGTTCGCGTATGTCGTTTTTGGTTTCATGGTAAGTTTCCCTTGAACTTTAGCATATGTTTGATACTTAGGTCATTGTGCATCTTTAAGTTGTGTCGTGAACTTGTCTCTAAACTTTAAAATGTTGTTTATACCATGTAGGAATAAACGGCGGTAGTAAGTGAAAGTCGCGATATTCCTTTAAAGAGTTATGTGCCCTGGAACTTAGTGGCAAAGTTTGAATAATTAAATCATTTTACATGCGTGCTTTGTTTCGCAAAAAGTTTTTGTCTGTGTATTAACACAAACCTTTAAAGGAGTGATGTTTATTCAATGTAGAATTGCAACACGCTATTTGTGTATGTCGCTCCATTAATTGCAGACTTATGTGCCCTCTTAACTTCTGCAACGAATGTACACGTAATATGTTTGCCTATGTGTACCAATATTGACACATTTAGTTTAAACATATTTATTTTAGCTCGATTGAATCGAAAGCCTTAGGCTTATTGGAAATGCTCTCGAGTCCGTTTCCTGGGACTAGAACCAGTACTTGGTGTCTATGGGGAGATTTAAAGAATGCTCCCACAATGAGGATCGAACCCGCAACCTTCCGGTCGCTAGGCGGGCACAATATCCACTACGCCACGGTGACATAAAATTATTGACACATTTGATTGGTATGTTACACCGGCCGACGTCACCTCTATTCCGTTGAATTGATTTCTGCTGATTAACGTTATATTGGCGTGAAATATAAAACATTTTGTTACACAGTAGCCGCATATTTCTGCACAGTAGCTGCACATTTTTGGTTGTATTTGAACAACTTATGGATTCCTTTTGAGTTGTCTTATTTAATGACTCAGCCATCTACATTTCTGTATATGACCATTCTTTTGTTATGTAAAAAAATGAATAAATGGACATCTAAAGTATTTTGATAATAACTAAATGTGTGCGACCACTGGGAAACCGGACACCTAGTTATCAATCCATTTTGCAGCTTGGATGTGTATTCACTTTATCTTTCATTGTTTATCAAACATACCTTATGAACAAATCGTCCTTGATAATGATTCAAATAAAATGTTACAAAAGGCACCATATGCATTATGTTTATATTTTATATTAAGTACACATATCCAAAATTTTAGCAAAAAGGAGCCATGGATACAATGGCATAATTTCCACAACGATTATATTTGTTTTCCACTTTGCAACTTTAGGTTTTATTAACATGTTTTGAAACTATTGTACGACAATTAAATATTTAATTAAAAAAATTTGCCAAAACTTCTTGTTTTATGCAAAAACAATTAATTTGGGGAAAAAATCAGTTTGCACCTTTTGGATGAAGGGGATTATATCTTTGTTGGAATTTAGGAAATGCGAACGGTCTTCAAAACAACAAAGTGTCAGAGTATTCGGGCAATAGCCTATAAAATACTTAAAACTTATTCTGGAACCCTTCTCGCGTTTGTCTAGTAACCAATGGAGACAAATGTACACAATATATCTAATTTAGGGTGCAAAACGATTATCAAGAAGAGTCATTCTTAAATATGAACTAGTATTTATGAGAAATGAGTTTTTGTTCGTGTTTTTCTCGCCAAATACGCTTCAGCAGAGCATATTCTAAAAAAACTGAACTCAAGAATAACAAATTTAACGTTATAATTACTTACTTTTAGGTGCAGTTGTTGATATTTTTTATTGGCAGAATCTCTTCTAGAAAGTATACTTAGCGTTAAATTGTATTAACAGCATTTTATTATATTCTATTGGCACCGATAGTAAGGATATGTGTTTCAGCAATTACCATGGTATTGTACTTTTAGTTAATTGTACATTTACGATTTGTTTTCTATTCAGCTGTCTTACAAAAACATCGTCCCTTACCTTTCCACACTAACGTGAACCATTCCATTAGCCTTTATTGCTAATCTAAACAATCGCGCATAATCGTTAACGTAAACCTGAACTTCAAATGTAACCACCCACAGCCTCTGGATTGCCCAAAACATTTCCTTACGAGGTTGTTTTTGCAATTTGAATCCGTTACGAAAATAAGATGCCCTTTTATCAAATTAAAACGTAATAGAAGAGGGTAATAAATCACTCATATTTTGTTCTTTATCGTGTTATATGTTCAATTTATGGCAAAAGGGCTGAACATGTTGTGCTGGTGTTATAGCAGTCAGGATAACATAGCTGATAACAGATAAACATGCCTCTTGTTCAGGATGTATTTACGATGTTTATATGAATGCATAGTGTACATGTTATCACAGCAACATAAAGAAGGCACCACGAACAGACATGACAATTCATGTTGTTGTAACCAGTAAGTGTATGAAAATATGTCAACCTTAATAGCCTTTTTCCTTGCTTCATATTGTTTTACATTTCTTAATATTGACCGTTTCAAGAAATTGAACCCAGATGCTAATTATTTATGTTACGATTTGTGGTGTATGTATATATATTCCTGTATTATGAAGACCCTTTTCATTTGCCTTTTTTTATGTGTTGACGAAAGCTTCTCTCCTGAGCATGTTTGTAGAGTTTCATTATTCCTATATTTATTCACTACATACTACTATGTTTATGTATAATACGTTTGCCAATTAACCTTTGACCATTCACACAGTCCAAAATCCCAAGCATCTAATACTTTGGCGTCGAATGTTTGCATGTGATTTCCTTTCAAATTAACTACAACTCTAAAAATGTATTATTCGTATAGTAATTCATGACAACGAATTCATATATATTGTCGCCTGTTTAATGATAAGGTTTGACATTAAACTCTCATTATCTGCATTATATGCACATATGTAGCAAGCGTACCTATACACTTCTTCTAGTTTAATTTTCTTATTTGGTTATACGTGCTGGTGTGTATTTATTGGAATTTTCGTAAGATTTAGAAAAACTACAAATCTGAAATAAAATAATAAACAAATATTCTAAATTGACACTGATATCGATACCTTAAAACATGTAGAATAATATTGTCCAACACAACGTATTACCGTTAACAAGCATCAGTTAAATAAAGGAATATCTTAATACGTAGTAACTGCTAAATATGTATACGTATTATGATGCCAATGACCGGTTTAAGAGATAAAATAGTAAAACATAAAGGATGTTCTGGTGGAATATATATTGTGCTTCACATATATGATATCCACTTGAATTCGACGAACACTTGTACTCATTAGCAGTGACCTATAATTTAAAATGAAAACACAAATTTGATTTAATCCGTGTTTTTGGAATGAGATTTTTGTCTTAAGCAAAACTTGCTATTTTTAAGTAAAATTATTAAACCAAAACATAACACTTAACACAATAGATACGGATTATGGATAAGCCGAACACGCGCTTTTTTGGCTAAAATAGTACAACTATTACTTAATTCACTCGTACTAGCTATTTCATTTATTTTGCATATACATGTGAGAAAAATATGTTTGTTAATGCAAACATTGCATATGATACGTTTCTTGCACACAAAAAATAAGAATTTTTTAAGCAAACAGCGCAGACCCTGATGAGACGCCGCATCATGCGGCGTCTCATCTGGGTCTACGCTGTTTGCCATTACACATTTGTGATACACAGTTCGAATAATATGCAACGTGTACAAGTTTTTATTTACTTAGATAATATATCTCCACCAGGCAATGCTGCCTACATATGATCAAAGAAGAATGAGAAATGTGGCNGATTTGTTTTCGATTCAGCTGTCTTACAAAAACATCGTCCCTCACCTTTCCACACTAACGTGAACCATTCCATTAGCCTTTATTGCTAATCTGAACAATCGCGCATAATCGTTAACGTAAACATGAACTTCAAATGTAACCACCCACAGCCTCTGGATTGCCCAAAACATTTCCTTACGAGGTTGTTTTTGCAATTTGAATCCTTTACGAAAATAAGATGCCCTTTTATCAAATTAAAACGTAATGGAAGAGGGTAATACATCACTCATATTTTTCCTTTATCGTGTTATATGTTCAATTTATGGCAAAAGGGCTGAACGTGTTGTGCTGGTGTTATAGAAGTCAGGATTACATAGCTGATAACAGTTAAACATGCCTCGTGTTCAGGATGTATTTACGATGTTTATATGAATGCATAGTGCACATGTAATGGGTTATCACAGCAACATAAAGAAGGCACCACGAACAGACATGACAATTCATGTTGTTGTAACCAGTAAGTGTATGAAAATATGTCAACCTTAATAGCCTTTTCCTTGCTTCATATTGTTTTACATTTCTTAATATTGACCGTTTCAAGAAATTGAACCCAGATGTTAATCATTTATGTGACGATTTATGGTGTATGTATATATATTCCTGTACATTCGTTTGACGAAAGCTTCTCTCCTGAGTATGTTTGTAGAGTTTCATTATTTCTATATTTATTCACTTCATACTACTATCTTTATGTATAATACGTTGGCCAATTAACCTTTGACCATTCACACAGTCCAAAATTGCAAGCATCTAATACTTTGGCGTCGAAGGTTTGCATGTGATTTCCTTTCAAATGAACTACAACTCTAAAAATGTATGATTCGTATAGTAATTCATGACAACGAATTCATAAATATTGTCGTCTGTTTAATGATAAGGTTTGACATAAAACTCTCATTATCTGCATTATATGCACATATGTAGCAAGCGTACGTATACACTTCTTCTAGTTTAATTTTCTTATTTGGTTATACGTGCTGATGTGTATTTATTGGAATTTTCGTCAGATTTAGAAAAATTACAAATCTGAAATAAAATAATAAACAAGTATTCTCAATTAACAGTGATATCGATACCTTAAAGCACGTAGAATAATATTGTCCAACACAACGTATTACCGTTAACAAGCATCAGTTAAATAAAGGCATATCTTTAAATGAGTAACTGCTAAATATGTATACGTATTATGATGCCAATGACCGGTTTGAGAGATAAAATAATAAAACATAAATGATGTTCTGGTGAAATATATATTGTGCTTCACATATATGATATCCACTTGAATTCGACTAACACTTGTACTCATTAGCAGTGACCTATATTTTAAAAGAAAACACAAATTTGATTTAATCCGTGTTTTTGGAATGAGATTTTTGTCTTAAGCAAAACTTGCTATTTCTTAGTTAAATTATATAACCAAAACATAACACTTAACACAATAGATACGGATAATGGATAAGCCGAACACGCGCTTTTTTGGCTAAAATAGTACAACTATTACTTAATTCACTCGTACTAGCTATTTCATTTATTTTGCATATACATGTGAGAAAAATATGTTTGTTAATGCATACATTGCATAATCACATTATCCTGAATATTGCAATAAGGTTAGCATATTGTATCACACAATCGTGATTCAGCGACGATAGTTTTACCATTTATGAATGTATATGATACGTTTCTTGCACACAAAAAATAAGATTTTTTTAAGCAAACAGCGCAGACCCTGATGAGACGCCGCATCATGCGGCGTCTCATCTGGGTCGTCGCTGTTTGCCATTACACATTTGTGATACACAGTTCGAATAA
>VMBQ01012576.1:2053-21344 GCA_007657795.1 Dreissena rostriformis
GATGATGATGATGATGATGATGATGATGATGATGATGATGATGATGATGATGATGATGATGATAATGATGATGATTATGATTTTAGCAAACATAAACTTCTTGTGCGGTTATTTATTGTTTTAGTGTGTTCAATGGCCAACTGTCGAAGTCCCAGTACTTGCTACGTCGCTCACCCGTCTGACTGCTTCCGGTTCGTCATCTGTACGCCGACGGAGCGAGGTGGAATGTCCGCGCAGGTAAGGGACTCGAGCAGTCCGTGAATTTCAATTATCAAACTAGCACGGATTTATCTGAGCCGCGTTCAGGTCAAACTGGCCTTAATATATATGCTTAAAGTGCCATGGTAAGTTGTGGCTAAACATGTGCATAGCAGAGGATTTACATTGATCACAAGTGAAATGGTGGCTGACAAAAACATCACAGTGCGGCAATTTGTCATGTTCCAAATAATTGTATATCGCATTGCCTTTGTTATTATTTAAATAACGACGATTTTCGCCAATTGCTTCATAAGACTGATATGTTGTGTTTAATAATAGATTAATTACAATTTCGTGCAAGAAGCTATTGGCGATCATTTGTTAGACAGATTTACCAGATTTGTAAGATTTCAGGTTATGCCCTGCGCTTTCGGAACCAAATGGTCGAACGCAGAACCCGGATGTGGAGGCTATGACGTAGTGGACTGCATACATGGTTTGTAGCTCTGTACCTCCTCTATCGCACATCGGTAATTACTAATATGTTTGAGTCGCGCTCTTGGAAAACGGGGTTTAATGCATGTGCGTAAAGTGTTGTCTTAGATAAGCATGTGCAGTCTGTACAAGCTAATCAGAGACGACACTTTCCGCTTTCACTTATCTGGGACGACACCTGACGCACTTGCATTAATCCAATTTTCTCAGAACGAGGATCAAATAATAAAAACCTCTCATATTTGGCTACAATATCAGATCGGTGTCGCGAAGCTGAAATCAATAGTTATCTCCATGACGACGGCAACTGTCGGACGTACTGGCGCTGCGAGAACGGACGCTCGGTACCCGCGTGCTGCGAGAAGTACCGGACGTTCGTTCAGATCAACAGCACTCACGGAGAATGTGTCAATGACGCCACGTGCGAATCAGCCTGTCCATTAATGAACGACGGTAAGTACTTCTTTTGAAGTTAAAACCCATTTATACCTTGCGTAGAAAAAAATGCATTGGCAAACAGCGTCGTCTCATCAGGGTTATCAGGGTCTGCGCTGTTTGCTTTAAGGAATTTATCTAAGAAATATTCTAAATATAGAAATGAATATACTAGACATCCCTAATTTTGGAAATAAATTGATCCAATTTAGAAGGATGGGAGAGTCCACTAGGCATAAATGGGTTAATTAAAAAGCATTGACCTGTTCCCGTATTCGAAAACAATACTTAGACTTATATGTAAGAAAAATAATATTCTATAAATTGGAATATTCAAGAATTTCTTAAATTTTGAGTTCAACTTGACATAAACCGCCTCTATCTTCATTATTCTTCGTATGGAACAAACAGAATGATATAATCACCAATTGTAATCTGTATATATTAATACGGTTGACGCATTTATCTTGGTGCTCAATTAATTCTTTATTCTTTAGTCTAAGAATGGGTTGGTGAATACGGGCCCAGTGTGCTTGTGAAATCGTTAAGCAATCATAATACGCAGGCATTGTGTAATATGCCATACTCGTTTATAAAAGCATTGCAATAATTAAGTGGTATTACCCTTTTATTTATTAAACCCGTTGCCGGTTTGGATACCAATGTTTGCATGTCATGGTACTATAAACTATTATTTCATACAGATCAATGTCAAGTTGATGTTTTAGAGCTATATGTTTTTTATAATTGCAATATTTGACACACACAAAATCACTAAAAGTCAGTTGGGAGGGTGGAGGATTTTAAAAAGGATGTTCAATAGCAACTCGATGTATGATGTATTTGATGTTTTATGGTCAAATACTTAACCTAATTTCCAATACTTGAACACACCATGATTATTTTAATTGTATGTATGTAATTCTGAATGAACTATGTATTTTAATACATACAATTTAAATCAGTACCATTTTAATCACACTGCTCAAGTGCGTCTCAGGAAAGCAATCACATTTCTATCAGTCGTCTTACAACACTAATGTAATCGGGCGTTATTGTCATTCGTAATATAGTTCACGTCTTACCGGTACATATTGAACAGCAACTTGTCGGAGTGGAACAATTCAGACCAGCAACTTCCCGGACGGTAACTGTCGAACTTACTGGAACTGCACATCCGGGCACCCACATCCGGTCTGTTGCCCGGAAGGTCAAGGCTTCAACGTTTTCACATCCGCATGTACTTCTAACACCACGTGCGTGGACACGTGCCCCAATGAATATGCTGGTAGACGAGATATATAATTAGTAAAGTAAAAGATGCTTGTAAATCAAAACTAAATATGCAAAACAAACGTATTGTACCTGTTTTTGTTAAAGAATAGTTCAAACCTTACATAAACATGTTAAATGCAATTACTAGTTCATGAAACAAATAATTAAATTATATTGTTTCTATTATTTTTGGCTTATAATTTAATGTAGTTTATGATCACTTGGAATGTCAAAAGATGGTAAACAATTATTTAAAAGCTCGTATCTCTGATAGGCTGCTGTAGTCGTGAACATTGTTGGTACATACAACAGTCTGATATGATATGTGGTTCCATGTCAGACATAACAATGTCATTGTTTTTTATTGTACCTGATTCTAATCATTGTTAATAAGTGCATATTATCAGTGTATCGGATGTTTAGGCCTCAATCATTGTTATTTATTGTATCCGATTCAGAGATACAAATGCAATAGGCTAAACATCTGATTAAGTGAAGCCTTTGTCATTGGTAACAATTGTATCTAATTCAGAGAAACCAGTGACATTGAACATTATTGTATCTAATTTAGAGAAACCAATGACATTGGTAATTATTTTATCTAATTCATAGAAACCAATGACATTGGATAATTATTGTATCTTATTCAGAGAAACCAATGACATTGGTAGCAATTGTATCTAATTCAGAGAAACCAATGACATTGGTATTTTTTGTATCTAATTCAGAGAAACAAATGACATTGATAATTATTGTATCTTATTCAGAGAAACCAATGACATGGATAATTATTTATCTAATTCAGAGAAACCAATGACATTGGTAGCAATTGTATCTAATTCAGAGAAACCAATGACATTGGTAATTATTGTATCTTATTCAGAGAAACCGATGACATTTGTTACAATTGTATCTAATTCAGAGAAACCAATGACATTGGTAATTATTGTATCTTATTCAGAGAAAACCAATGGCATTGGTAACAATTGTATCTAATTCAGAGAAACCAATGATATTGGTAATTATTGTATCTAATTCAGAGAAACCGATGACATTGATAAGTATTGTATCTAATTTAGAGAAACCAATGACATTGGCAATTATTGTATCTAATTCAGAGAGACCAATGACATTGGTAACAATTATATCTAATGTAGAGAAACCAAAGACATTGATAATTATTGTATCTAATTCAGAGAAACCAGTGACATTGATAATTATTGTATCTTATTTAGAGAAACCAATGACATTGGGTAATAATTGTATCTTATTCAGAGAAACCAATGACATTGATAATTATTATATCTAATTAAGAGAAACCAATGACATTGATAATTATTATTTAATCTTATTCAGAGAAACCAATGACATTGGTATTTTTTTTTTTAATTCAGAGAAACAAATGACATTGGGTAATAATTGTATCTAATTCAGAGAAACCGATGACATTGGGGAATAACTGTATCTATTTCAGAGAAACCACTGACATTGGTAATTATTGTATCTTATTCAGAGAAACAAATGACATTTGTAATTATTGTAAGTTATTCAGAGAAACCAATGACATTGGTAATTATTGTATGTTATTCAGAGAAATCAATGACATTGGTAATTATTGTATGTTATTCAAAGAAACTTATGACATTGAAAATTATTGTATCTTATTCAGAGAAACTAATGGCATTGGTAATTATTGTATCTAATTCAGAGAAACCAATGGCATTGGTAATAATTGTATCTAATTCAGAGAAACCAATGAAGTTGATTATTATTGCATCTAATTCAGAGAGACCAATGACATTGTTAATTTTTGTACCTGATTTACAGAACCAATTACATTGGTAATAATTGTAACTGATTCACAGAAAACAATCCATTGTTTATTATAAAACCTAATTCAGACACGTGTTCAAAGCCGGGCACCACGAGCTATGACCTGGTGGACAATAACTTAACTGTAGGACGTACATGAAGTGTGACAAGTCAGGTAAGGTTAAGGAATGTTTTGTTCTAAGAGTACACAAATCATAAATGGGGTTTAGTGTATGTGCGTAAATTATGACCCAGATTAGCCTTTGCAGTCGCACAGTAAAATCAGGGACGACACTTTCCGCTTGTATTGTATATTTCGTTTAATGGAAATCCCTTCTTCGTAAATACCATGTTACCAAAGCGCAGCTCATGTTGTGTTAACGGTCTGAACAAAGGTTCATAATCGATCTTATATACCGGCATTTCAAACATATAAAACTAGAATCCGGTACGCAGCTTCTTCACGAGTCGGCGATCTAATTCCGATTTGTGAGGTAAACAAGTTAGTGTCAACGCGATACCTTGAAAATAAATCCATGTCCCGGATATTCACGAACTGAATTCGAGGACGGAATAGTCTTATATTTCGACGATTCCGTCGCTGTAAGCGCACATACGCAGCTATTTCGGCCATTTTGTCAACAGTTTGCACCACCTTTCAAACGCCCAATCCAAATTTGCAACCAGCAGGTGCACGTTGCAACTGCAACTTTTTAATGAAACGGACACAAGGTTTCAAGTTGCAATTATTAGCAAATTTGCAACTGCAACTGCGCTGCAACCGTTAATGAAACGGCCCCTAGATTGTCATTGCCAACCTCCGCGTTCAGATATGACTGATTCCGAAAATAACTTTATCATATTCCTGCAATAACACCACGTGGTAATGGTCGATTTAATAGTATTGTAATTTTATATTTATTTAAAGTTTTAGTTGTGTTTTTTTTTTTTTAATATTCAATTTGACGTTTAAACCCAAAACCACATATAAAACGTTTAATTCGTAGAAAATAACACGGATTTTACATGAAATCAAAAACATTTTACGCACATGTATTAAGTCCCGTTTTCCGTCGTACATTTTTCTTTAACAAAGTCGAGTTGAGACCGCATCCGCTTCATGTTACCGGCTTTTGTTTATATTTCTATCTCGTGATAAATCATTTTACACGTAAGTCAAAGCCCATGCGTTCTAAGTACACATTTAACTTTACAACCACATTTTATTTTAACTTTGTCCTTTTTATGTAAATGGATTCAGGGAACCTTGTTTTTGTGATGTATTGTGTATTTAAGGAGAAAAACTTTATGCGTTCTTCATAATTCACATTTACTGAGGTTTTAATTACATGTACATGTATATAAATATTAACCTCATATTTAAAAGAAACGATACATTATAAACGTTGTTTTTTTGTGAATCATTCACTTAAGCGGTACTGCACACAACTACAGATTGCAATTAACAAATAACATACAAAGTATTGTTTGTTTATTTCGATATGTATCTGCGCCACTAAATTATTGTATCACCCATAGTGCAACGAATATTCAACCATAAAGGCAGTTTCAATCTAAATAGGGTGTGCTGAACAATTTCTAAATTTCGTGCGGTCTTTCGCTGTTGGATTTTTTTTTAAAGACGAAACCCCTACTTGCCATGTAGTCTGACCACCAACCGCACTCAAATGAGTCGGATAACAAGCGAGTGTACCAACCGCTACGCTAGCCGGACAGCCCCATAACGATGCTTGCATGTGAATGCATTTTGAAGTAAAAGAGGTCCAGCCGCATGTAGGTCTGCATTATGCGATAACAGGGAATTTGTCCCTTTTAACTTTTAACCTTTCCAGAGTCACTCATAACGAATTTATTTATTAAGATTTGACTGAGAGGTAATCAATTTTGATGTGGTCTTGGGCTGTGGAGGAAAAGGGAATTACAGGAGAAAAACCTTCATGTTGGTTATGGCGACCACCAAAGAAACTGCTCACTCAAGCCGTTCGCGAGCATTTAATATTAGTTGCCTTGTTTAGAAACGCGTGTAATACGACTGCACTAACCGGACATCCCAAATCACAACAGTTCACCGTCACGCATCGCAAATGCCGAGCATGTTTTTGCCTTCTCTATCCGCAGGTCTGGCGGATCCCTTCTGTTGCTTGTCGGGACAGGAGTACAGTCCGACCGCCAGGGGCTGCGTGGCGTCTCGGACCACTTCCTGTGCGCTGGATAGCTGTCCCTTAGGATACTTAGAAGGTGAAGGATATATACCTCATAGTTATTGTCAGTCGACATGCTATTAATTTGTATTGTCAGCCGTATAATGTTATATATAAAGAGCAAATCTATCCATGAACATGTTCTCTTTTTTATTACGATATAGTAGCCTGATGCGGGTCATGCAAATACATGTAGTATTCTTAAGATGTTTCAAAAAGAATGTGAAAAGAAAACAAAATAACTGCGATTTTGAGTTTACACGCTTCAATTTAGTATAGTGTTATGTTTGGTTTATCGACAAATAGATAAGAGTTTATTATTAGCCAATAAACAACGATAATGTAAAATGTGTTATAACTATACATGAAAATCTCTCTTACCCAGCTGAAATTATAACACATGACAGTTGTATCTATATATTTAGAGTGTCGCTTTCAAGCGATCTCCAGTGACGTCACGAAATTCAAGTACATAGACGCTCACGGCGGGACCGAGATGTCGTGTGGGGTGGGGACCGTGTTCAACAGCAGCGAGTGCCAATGTGTCCTGGATACCAGAACAACTACTGGCTCACCTGTCGGTACGTGGATAGCGTTCAATAGCAGGAAGTAACATGTATTAGTATCTAACCAAAGCCCTGCTCTCCTGTCCGTACGTGGAGACTATTTGGCTATATGAATAGCGTTCAATAGTAGGAAGTAATATTAGCCTTGTTCGGCGAAAACTGGGATTGATGCATGTGCTTGAATGTCTTCCCAGATAAACTTGTGCAATCCACATGTGGTTATCAGGGACGACACTCTCCACTTTTATGTAAAGTTTCGTTTTAAGGAAGTCTCTTCTAAACGAAACTACTTTTTAGGCGGAAAGTGTCGTCCCTGATTGTTCTGAATGGACGGCACAGGCTAATCTGGGATGACACTTTACACACATGCATTAATGCCCAGTTTTCTCAGAACGTTGCTCATTAGTACCCATGTATCAGTACCCGACTCAATACCAGTTCACCAGTCGAGGCAAAGCTATGTGTATATCACTTTATATTCACAAAAGAAGCGCAATACCTCATGTCATTTGCTCATTGGCACAACTGATCAGTTATGAAAACGGTGTTTAATCCTAGTGCGTAACATGTCGTCCCAGATTAGCATGGACACTCTTAATCATGGACGACACTTTCCGCCTATACTGGATTTTCGCCAAGAAGATACTTCCTTTAAACAAAAAAGCACAAACAAGCGGAAAGTGTCGTTCGTATAAGCCTTTGCGAACTGCACAG
Organism: Dreissena rostriformis; assembly: GCA_007657795.1. NCBI lineage: Eukaryota > Metazoa > Mollusca > Bivalvia > Myida > Dreissenidae > Dreissena > Dreissena rostriformis. The sequence continues at coordinate 9,774 of VMBQ01012576.1, forward strand.
GCTATTCTTTTACGACGCTTTACGCACATGCATTAAGCCCAGTTTTCCAAGAGCGAGGCCATACATGTTAACTACTTCTCATTTACCTAGTGTCCATTTCTCCATCTGCAGCGGGCTGCGCGATGGCCATACACTTCCTGCCGCCGGGCCTCAAGAACCGTGGCAGCGTCACCGCGGCTCTGTTGATGATCGGGAGCCACGGACAGGGAGAGACCGGCGTCGGCAACATGACCAGCGTCCTCTGGAACGGCGCCGATGGAATCAACATCCCGTTCTATGGCTCTCAGGACCTTTGGATGTTCTTTTTAGAGGTGGGATATTGGTTTGATATTTCCTGTGGGATTTCATCAAGGTAACGTCCGTAGGTCGAAGTTGAACCACGTTAAGCGAATACAAGTCATCAGTAAAATAATTCATCATCATCATAACGGTACGGTAATTCCAATTTAAAAAACAATACAGGACTTATAAGTAAATATGAACAGTGTGATAAATTTGTTTTTCAGGTTCGTTTCCGTCCTACAGGGGAACCAACAACTAAACAGGTGCTGGTGTCGAGCTGTTACTACGCTGGTGAGTGGATTATGGACATTAATACTGTTTGTTTAATAATTTAATAATTTTCTTGCAGAAAACTTGCTCTTCTAATAGATAATTTCATTGTCGTCTTTTGAACTACATGTATTTTAAACAAGTAGTTGAAGTTTTAGTGTGTTCAATGAAGAATAGCGTTGGCATCTGTCACGATCTGTGTATACATACCCGTACTAAAGAAAAATACTTGGCTTTCAACACCGTTATCGACGATATTGTACTAAAGTTATGACTTTATTATAAAATAATTGAGTCGTTCTCTAAGAAAATGCGGTGAAATGCATGAGCCTAAAGGCTCGTCAAGGATTAGCCTTTGCAGTCCTTACAGGTTTATCAGGGACGAATCTTTCCGCCTAAACTGGATTTTCGTCAAGAACAGTCCTCCTTTAAACGAAAAATACAATTAAAGCAGAAAGTTTCGTCCCTGATTAGCCTGTGCGGACACTTTACGCACATGTATTCAACCCCCTTTTCACAATGTGAGTCTCAATTATAGTTCATCCTTTCTGTACAGGTGGAGTGCCCAGTCTGGAGGTCAGCTTTTCCAAGGCTGCCCTGCCCAACACGGGCAATGTTATGAACGTCCAGGTCTCTGGAATCAACTTTGCTAATATCTCATACAATGTAAGTATCCGTTAGAACATGTGAAATAATTAGTCTACAGCAGCGTGATATCGTAAAACTTTACGGTATGAGTACATCAAGAATCACATCAAATATGTGTTAATTTCGTGTTTAATTATTGGTTTAATATAGCATATAACTGCATTGGCAGCAAAGCATCGATCGATTGTTAAGGTCCATCTTAAAACACGAATTTAAACGATTATATACTACAACATCATCTTACCTATTATATGAACAGATCACAATTACAAGTATACAGTGAATGATAATCGTGCTATTTTTTCTCAAAATCATATATTAACGTTTTCACCAAACATGACATGAGGTCGTCCTATTTAACATCGAACCACAAATTAAAGCAACGATAAATATTCTAAAGAAGTGTAATCGCTTAGCAAAGACCTAAGTCTTAAATTAATTTCAGTATTTCAATTAAATTCATATAAATACGTCACTTGCACTTGTATAACATTTTGATTAACACTATATATTTAAAGTGAGCTAAAATTCGGTCTTAACTTTGGTCTTAACTTAAATTTTCCGTAAAACCCTTGATAATACAGGCGCCAGCTGCTCTTATTACAGCTAAATGAAGACCTGTTGCTAAAGGTCATCCATACACCCAGCCACGTGGGCGTGGTTGTGTCTCAAGCAGGGAAGCCGGAAGTCGATAGTATAGTACCCATGTCCGGTATGTGGTGGTGCCACTTAGGCCGGTATTTACCATCTAATTATCAGACTTAGGTCTATGAATGAAATGTTTATAAAAGTGTTATGTTCTAAGAGTACTGTTCATTTATGTTATGCGTTGTATTAATCCCTCAAATAACACCATTATGTATTAGTTCCTACTGTTTATGCCCTTTTACGGATATTGTTTTGTTTAATCTTAGCATATGTTATATTCTTAAATATAAAAACGGATTTGGTTAACACGTGCAGTAATAAACAAAATAAAAACAGCAATGTATCACATGTTTGGAGCATATTCAGCATGGTCAAAAACAGAAAATTAATAGGACTTCACATGTTAATCTGGGACGACACTTTACGCACATACATGAAGCCCAGTTTTCCCAGAACGAGGATTATTTGAAATCCACCAATTCTACGCTAGTTCATTGTTTGCAGGTCCGGTGATCATAGACCGTGGAGGGCTGAGGTTCGCCCAGTGTCGATACGAGGACGGGATCAAGAGCTTTATAGGATACGTGCAGGAGGTGAGTACATGTAGGTGGTGATGTTGTTGTTGTCATGTATCTAATACACATATGTTGTTTATTTAAACACTCTACAAAACATGAACTCGATAAGTTCAGAGAATATTTAAGTACACAAATTCTCGGCATAATTAAGGTATGTATACATTTAACAACATTTTACTCCTTCCGCAGATAAAATTCTCCGAGTGTATTCCGGACATTGACTTGGCCCGGTTTCCAAAGTGAAGGAAATGACGTCATCTCAACAGTCGTTACACGCTGTACAGAGGATCGTATTTAATTAACAGGCATCCGTGAACATTGAAACTTTAGGAACAGTCTCTATTTGAGACGCGCTCTGAGAAAACGGGGTTAAATGCAAGTTCGTAAAGTGTCGTCCAAGATTAGATATATATTTACTTGCTAATAAAAGATCTGAAACAAACACAATGCGTCTGGCCCATCGTTTGTGTCACGTTGTTGATCGCAGTGGTATTTGAAAGAAAAACACAAACCACATTTATACAATACATCACACATAATTACATTGCACATAATGATGCATATCATATTAATTATATTACCTCATCGCTCATATAGATCACTCACAAACAGGATTGTTACGTATGTTCGTCATTTGATCGATTATTTTATCACATGGAGTATAACTTGTTTCAAACCTTCTCACACTTAGGTGGGTTATTTCTATGTAAATTTCTTTATTATTTTATGCATTTTCTTGCATTATTTTATTATTCAATAACAATATTGCGTCACTGTAAACTATGAAGCATTTAAAAATTGGTAAGGACAAAATGTAACACGTACATGTCACGGCATGCATACCAATGGTCTATAGCATGCATATTATAGTTATACAAGAAAGTGTTTGTCTAACAACATGCGACTAATATCATGAACAGATAACTCATGATACCCACCAAAAGTTGTTTAATCATTCTTTACTGATCGAATATCCATACTGGCTGTCTACTATATATAGGACACAGTATGTACTAATTTCATTAATAATCATGATGTTTGTAACATAACGGTTGTTAAACACAGTAACAAACAAGTCCGTTTATATGTCCATCGCGATTTATTTCTGTTTAATATTTTCTAATACAACGCTTGCTAATATTCGTGAACAACAATCTAACAGCGCGACGGGCCAATATGGCCGCCACGACACGAAAGCGTGACTGCTCTAATCGATTGTCAAAGCCAGACTGTAGAATAATGTTCCCTCTTACAACAAAACACCGCATTTTATTCTGAGGTAAATACAGTCGAAACTGAAAACAGCGGTCAGTCAAGGGAAATGACCAAAGTGACCGTTGTAGACAGGTGGCCGTTGTTTTAAGATGACTCCTTTTTAGATCGTTGGTCAGTTGGTAGTATTGCTTGGTCGTTACCCCACCCAGTCGTTTCGTTTCGTAAACATAGCTAATTTAAAAAAGGCTTATTGCCGATAAATTAGTAAAACATTAATTATTTATAGTGAATACTACAAATTAATATCTTATAAATTGATTTAAATTCATACCTTTTCTTAAACGTATGAGTTTATAAACGATAATAATGTTGTTTACTCATGCATCTCTTTAATTCGGTTAATCCGACATTTCGTATTATGTTCATTGGAAGATATTTTTACCTAACGGTTGGCATGTGTCAATGACGTCACGTCCGCAAAAGTAATAGCGTATCGCTGTTATAAACCGAAAGTACGGCATAACGCTATCGTTCTCATGTAAAAGAATCCAAACGTTTTTAACAGACGTTTTACGTGACAAAATGTCATCTTCCATAAATGCTGAAAGTTTGTTACAAAAGTTGCAATTCGATACCCGTTGTGCCACAATAAACGATCACTAATCCTTTTATCACCTTCTTATAATAACACACGCTAGATAAGTGTTGTTATTCACACCTTATCAGCGATAAAGATCTATTGATTTTGTCACGCGCTATTACTATGGCGTTATGACTGGGCCGCTAATTGCTACCAATACACATTGTTATTGTAACTTGCACATGCAATCAGAAATTAAATCGTCGCTAAGTCGTTATCATTTATGAGAACATTTCCCGATAAAATTAACGGATCATCCTCATGCCGTCATAATTCATACACATGAAAATGTACTGATAATAGAAAGCAATTATCAAATAATCAAAGGCAGTTACCGCAATCAGATTCTTTACCCNAGTAGTAGTAGTAGTAGTAGTAGTAGTAGTAGTAGTAGTAGTAGTAGTAGTAGTAGTAGTAGTAGTAGTAGTAGTAGTAGTAGTAGTAGTAGTAGTAGTAGTAGTAGTAGTAGTAGTAGTAGTAGTAGTAGTAGTAGTAGTAGTAGTAGTAGTAGTAGTAGTAGTAGTAGTAGTAGTAGTAGTAGTAGTAGTAGTAGTAGTAGTAGTAGTAGTAGTAGTAGTAGTAGTAGTAGTAGTAGTAGTAGTAGTAGTAGTAGTAGTAGTAGTAGTAGTAGTAGTAGTAGTAGTAGTAGTAGTAGTAGTAGTAGTAGTAGTAGTAGTAGTAGTAGTAGTAGTAGTAGTAGTAGTAGTAGTAGTAGTAGTAGTAGTAGTAGTAGTAGTAGTAGTAGTAGTAGTAGTAGTAGTAGTAGTAGTAGTAGTAGTAGTAGTAGTAGTAGTAGTAGTAGTAGTAGTAGTAGTAGTAGTAGTAGTAGTAGTAGTAGTAGTAGTAGTAGTAGTAGTAGTAGTAGTAGTAGTAGTAGTAGTAGTAGTAGTAGTAGTAGTAGTAGTAGTAGTAGTAGTAGTAGTAGTAGTAGTAGTAGTAGTAGTAGTAGTAGTAGTAGTAGTAGTAGTAGTAGTAGTAGTAGTAGTAGTAGTAGTAGTAGTAGTAGTAGTAGTAGTAGTAGTAGTAGTAGTAGTAGTAGTAGTAGTAGTAGTAGTAGTAGTAGTAGTTGTAGTAGTAGTAGTAGTAGTAGTAGTAGTAGTAGTAGTAGTAGTAGTAGAAGTAGTAGTAGTAGTAGAAGCAGCAGTAAATGTAGTTGTAGCAGTAGCAGTTGCAGTATCATTAGCAGAAGCAGCAGTAGCAGCAGCAGCAGCAAATCAGCAGCAGCAGAAGAAGAAGATGGAATAGTAGTATCAGTAGCAGTAGCAGTAGCAGCAGCAGAAACAGCAGCTGCAGCAGAAGCAGAATCAGTAGCAGTAGTATTAGTTGTAGTAGTAGTAGTTGTAGTAGTAATAGTAGGTACCACTAGTATTACTACACTTTCTACTACTTCCTTGACCTTGACAACGTACACCTTGGCCTTTGCTTCAAGTCTCAAAATGGTATGTGTTGTTCAAACCACAACATCTTCAACTGGTGGAATACAATATCACTTCACTGTTTTTATATGTCTATATAATGAGGCTCAATTAGTTGTTTGGAGTTGTTATGTTTTCAATCCAGTAATCGAAGCTTTATAATTAGGTAATTATTTTCTCTTGCTCTTGTGCCATTTGGTAGCCCCGTTTTTCTGAGCATACATGAAAAAAAAAGATAACGATAACTTTGCATGGGTAGTTTATTAATATCCAATACTTTTGTATATTCCATGTTCCTAATTGCACTACAAGTGTGTCCATTAAATGAAGTTCGATATTCAAATGTATTTATTAAAGATAAAGAATTTCAATTGCGCAGATATTGCATGTATTTTGCATTCTTACAAATACGTTATTGTTAATATATTATGCAGATTAATTGCTAATTTAACTATAGTTATTATAATAATCACGATAATAGTTAAAAAAGACACGATGAAATCTTCATTTTTCCTATTGCCTGTCGACGTCAAGAAACATCAACTTATTAACACATGAGGATGGATACTAGTAAACGATCCCTAATAATCAAATGTAACAGCCAGTTCTGACAAGCTTCTTGGAACGTCAACAAAGTCATGATGACATCGTCAGTGTATGCAAAAACAGCACTTCGCAGCACACTCGATTATAAACGTTTTTACATTCCTGGAACGTAAACAAAGTCACGATGACATGTGATTGCATGCAAAAAGTCATCAGCCGTTGTAAGAGTCTGCAACAGATGGTTAGGCTGTTTGAGGTAAACGTGTATTAAATAGTTTAATACTCCTTCCCAGCGCGAAATAATGATATAAACTGGTCTTCTGTCACAATCTAGTGCGTTAAAATCAAACATAATAATCAAATGTACCATTTGGACCAGCTAATTGTGCCTGTTCAAACATACACGTTTCAGCAGTCTTTTTGGAACGTCATCAAAGTCATGATGACATCTTCAGTGTATTCAAAAACAGAACTCCACCGCATGCTCGAGTGAACAATGTCACGGTGACATGTGAAATCAAACGTCAAATATCGACCTGGGTTTAATTTTATTCCAGCACTGACATTGACATGCAAAGGCGAGCGGCGGTTATTGAGCTGGTACGCATATCGAGCTATTTTTTATATCAACATTTAAATGCTAGACGCTTGATAATGCAACGATATGTCTGACGTCAAAAATGAAGCAATGCAATAAGAAATAAAATATACTATCTCATTGATTTAAATGAATCAAACATAAAACTTAAATATACTGACAGCCGTCTGTTTGTGTATTTTTATAATGACATCTAATGAGGCACGCTGCTTACATTTATATTTCAATTATAAAAACGTACATATACACTCGGCATGTGACATAAACCACGCATACCTGCTCGACAAATAGAATCAACAAATTTCCTCGCTTAGAGCACACTCTTTACCAAAAGACGGTTGATTGCATATGCTTGCGGGTCATACAAAAAATGCATTAATGCATTAATGGTGTCGATGATTTAAAAGTGAATGCTGGTCGTACCGCCTCGTCATGTCTCGTAAACACTGCACTGAACAACACGCTGTTTAAATTGAGTATAACGAGCGCTCAACTGTCAGTGTTGGGCTATTCCGATAGCAAACACCGAAAGGAAAGTATCATCACGGATACTGCTTGCCTAAATGTCCTCCTGGTTGCGTGCGTTGTCTTTGCTATGATGGCAATGGCTGAAGGGAAGCGCCTTTATTGAGGAATATTCACGTATTGTAACTTTTGTTTTACGTGATCTTAGGCAAATGTTTATTTTTGTCAAGAATGAATATTGTGGAGTACATGCACATATTTAATTATGTTGTGTTCCTATTTTAAATAAAAGCCAATTCAATATCCCGCTCCATTGTTAATAGTTTGAGAGAAGAATCATGAAAATTTCCGATATACTTTGTATATTTATTGAAAACCTTAGCTTAATATTTATTTATACATTCTGTGTAAAAACGCCTAGCAAAAACTTGAAAGTAATTTTAGAATCAAAATATCATTTCAAAAGGAAACAATGAATGTCTATTAAAAGACAGACTGCATGCTCAGTAACTTTATAATTTTACTTCCATATTTCTTGTAATCTATTGGCTTATGATTATCCGGATATGCTGTTACTTAACGTCTAGTTGGCTACGACGTTCACACACATTTTTACACAATGAAAAAATCGGCTAAAATAAAATACAATCTACGTCAAATTTGCTATTGCTTATTTCACTCTAAACAATATAATATACGCGAATTTCTGTTTTTCATGTATGATGCAAACTTGCATATGCATGTTTTCGCAACAACAAAAAACAACAAACAAAAAATAATTGGTAAACATTGTACACCTTTTCTTATTATAGGTCGACAATCAATAAATTCAGTATATTTGTCCAATCCACCGGCTTTACATTTTCCAAATGCATAACTATCGCAATAAATCTATAGCAAACATCATCGTGATCAGCTTCTCCAAAATAAACAACAACATATTCTTGGCCGAAATGGTAATATATATAATATATTCATTTGGCTATGAAATATATACTAATTAGAAGCATCCGATTCCTTTCTTAAGTTTACTGTCTAAAACAATCATAATTATGTGGAATCAAACATTGATGTTGAATCAATGCGCGTGTATATTTAGAAGTTACGAGGTCTGTCCACGTATAAGCTGAATTTTCTGAGGACCCGGAGTGTGTTCTAACTTACTTGACTGACGGAAGTTTGGATAAATACTTGAATAGTAGACAGAATTTCTAATTCGAAAGATTTGTTAACTGTATATGAAAAAATTACCGGGTAAAAAACACATGTTCTAAACGCAGACCTCAACCAATCTCCCATTGGCCGAGAAAAGGAAATTGTACCCTGGTCTCCCAAGTGAGAAACTCGTGCAGCAACAAAATCAAATGTACAATTATTGAACAGCCCAGATATGGCCTTGCTGGTGCTTTATCAACCTTGTTTGTTGCAATCCCGATGGTTAACGGCGATATTAGGTAAAGCTATCATTTAAATAAATGTTTATACACGTCTTAGTTGAACAATGCTCCAAATGTGATAACTGGTAATTGGCAAAAATTATGTTTTTAAGTAGGAAACAATGTATTCGTTTCGAGAGTCGAATCCAAGGCGTTCGTAACGGAAATCATCCCTGCTTACACGAAGGTTTTGTGGCCTTGTAATAAATGTAAAAACGCTAAATGAGTGTTGCACGGTTTGTTTTATTTTGCAAATAATTTGCACGCACTTTTTTTACGAGTCGACATGTCAATGTATGTTGATTTATAAACGTCATCATGTTATTGCTTAGAATTAATCTTTGAGTACTCGGCGACGACACAAGTGGAAATATTTGAACATGTCTCTTTTATGTAGTTGGTACACTTTAATTGTTTTTGTGTATAACAAATATTATTCGAGAAGATCGTGAACAATATATGAAAACTAAGGAACACACAATATCATGCAACTCCAACCATTTCAATACTTTTGTAATTGCCTTTTTAAGGAACCAGCCGACTGTAACGAACACATGCAGTTGGATTATTGAGACAGCGTTTTATTCGTTTAAGTATTTTTGACAAATGTAGTTTTGGTTGTGTTACTCGAGTATGATAAAAGCTACATTTAAATTGTATTAATTATGCGATGTATTGCGAACTTAATAAAGCGCGTGTGTTTGCGTATAAAATCTAGCTCTATACAAATCAATACATTTTAAAACACGTATCCCTTTCCACGAAGATTGGACTATAAATGTTACTTCCAGAGTGTTAACAAGCTTTTTTATTAGTTTTACTAAGTGACTTGTGACCTCATGTAAAACAGTTTCAAACTTGGACAAGATATCATAACAACAAATCTTCTGACCTAGGTGCATAAAGATCGGACATTAAATTTGTATCATTTAGCAAACACAAAGCACTTGGTTTTGAACACTCCCTGTCCGATCGATTGTTAAATCAACCCCCAGGTTCATTGAAAATTCACAACGACCAACATTGGGATATAGAGGTTTTTGATGTCTCTCGGCTGATAATTAACATTCACTGAAATATCTTATAGTATGGACTTCAAATGTATCGACATATGTTGTAATTCAGACTTAACAATGGTAATTACTTTTGAATATTCGTGAAATATCATTATCACATGCATACATCTTTGTAACACATGTCGTTATTGTACAATACCGCACAGTTGAATCCGTTGTTATTCCATTAAATATCCAACAACAATACTTTTTGAAACATGCTAAGATAAAACTCGATTCTATGAGTTCAGCCGCATGCCGGCATGCTATAATATATAATTGTTTAAGGTAACCTCCTGTGAATATTGATGTGGATATGCGTATTTTTTTCTATTAATCATTGGCACAACATATGTCATATGAAATGTACTCGAATAAATATGAATGTGGCTCGACAATTTTGTCGCTACAACATTTATGTGTGTGCATGAAGTTCAACAGGCAGATCCGAAAATCTTCATTAAATAAGATATTTGTTTACCGAACACTATAATCACATAACAGGAGAACCCACGCTCTTATACATCAGAGGAACAGTGTTCTTTTACCAATTGCATCTTTCTGTATCAAAACATATTTATGATTCAAACGACTTTGTGTTACATGGCAATTACAAACTTGAATCAGGTGAATTTACTTGGAAAAAGGTTGCATTTGTTAAGTAAATAAGTTCGAGCTTATTCAATATTTGTGTTATTTAATCTACAGTTTATGACAGTATCTGATAATTGAATATATAAATGGTAAAGGTAAAACACATACTGTACTCTTTTGCTAAATAACAACCAACACGCGTTTGCATGGGAATCAGTTCATTTTACATGTATAATTAAGCTCCGTTCTTTGTGATATTTTATGTTTGGTGTTATGTTTTTATTTCCTGTGCGTTTAATAATAAACACACTGTTCATTTGAGCCTCGCCTGATCATCACTCTTGTTATCACTTTGGTCATCAATCTGGTCATCACGCTGGTCATCAGTCTGGTCATCACTCTGGTCATCACTCTGGTCATCACTCTGGTCATCATTCTGGTCATCACTCTGGTCATCACTCTGGTCATCACTATGGTCATCACTCTGGTCATCACTATGGTCATCGCTCTGATCATCACTCTGGCCATCAGTATGGTCATCATACTGGTCATTATAATGGTCATCATACTGGTCATTACTTTGGTCATCACTCTGGTCATCACTATGGTCATCGCTCTGATCATCACTCTGGCCATCAGTCTGGTCATCATACTGGTCATTATAATGGTCATCATACTGGTCATCACTTTGGTCATCACTCTTGTCATCACCCTTGTCATCACTCTGGTCATCACTCTGGTCATTACGCTGGTCATCATTCTGGTCATCATATTCGTCATTACTCAGGTCATCATAATGGTCATCATACTGCTCATCATACGGGTCGTCTAACTGGTCATCACACTGGTCATTGTACTGGTCATCACACTGGTCATCATACTGGTCACCATATTAATCACACTGGTCATCATTATGATCATCATTCTGATCATCAATTCTGGAAATCACTCTGGTTAACAATATGGTCATCACTCTTGTCATCATTATCGTCATCACTCTGGTCATCACTCTTTTCATCAGTATTGTCTTCATACTGGTCATCATTCTGGTCATCATACTGGTCATCATACTGGTCATCATACTGGTAATCGTACTGGTCATCATACTGGTCATCATACTGGTCATCATACTGGTCATCATGCTGGTCATCATACTGATCATCATACTGGTCATCGTACTG
>VMBQ01012578.1:3949-19525 GCA_007657795.1 Dreissena rostriformis
TAAAGTCGTTATCCCCTACCGTATAGTCAAGCATGTCTTTGTCATTTTTCTGTGAACGGTAAGTGGGGATGGACACACTCCTCCAGCGCCTGATTGTCAGCCAGTCATATATGACAGTCTGAAATAAATTCCATGCCTTCAAGGTCACACCAGATAAGCTTATACTTTGCGGCGAATAATACCAGAAGGCCTGAAATAGCTATGTATTTCAGCGCCATTTCAAGATTTAGGCTAATTGGCATTGCGTTACGGAACCTTGTGTCCTTGTTCTGGTTGCGGGGCTTGTAACATGTCCTACAATATTGTTGATGGATCCTCGGATACTGTCTACATGAGATTATATCTTCATCTCGTCGTTCTTGCATTAATGTATTGTATTGTCCATACTGGAGACTCTTATCGCCTGGGAGTCAGGACGGATCCACAATCGATGAAGTTTTTGTTATCGCTGTCTTAGGTAAGAAACCTATACAAGGATTGCATGCATTTTAGCTTCTTTTTGAATTTGATGTGCACACAAAACCTGACGTGAAGTTGCAGGATGAATTCGTATAATATCCATGGTGTTTGGTCTCAAAAAACTTATCGGCTCTCAATTTGACAACACTTCTGCATATTAACGAACATATATTGACGACATCCCTTATGCGTGTTCTGCAATGTAAGTGCAATATATCCGGTAGCAACTTGCGAAAATGTCTGTTTTATTCAGCAACACGTCGGCTATTTCGGATAATTATCTGTGTTAATACCATACTATAATACAGTTCCTCGTATAATACAATGCTAAAACACATATAACCTATCCTGTTGAAAATACTCAGTGCATTTTTTGAAATCATGGCACTAATCTTGTTGATAATGTCTTACATCATTTTTGTTTGACAACGCTATATTTATGCGATTTGTTAATGAGATATTTTTTGTTCAAAGGTGAAGCGCGATGGTATTACCTGCTTGTTTGGATAACAGGTGTGTTGAAGTAATCAGAAAAAAGACAAAAGGTAAATCACAGGTGTTAGGTATTCTAATTGTTTTACAGTATTGTATTCTTTCAGAAACAAAATCAGATAACGACTTATAACTTTTAAGGTTAACTTTTAAATGCATTTCCCAAAACAAATATTACACCGACTATAGCAGTAAAAATCCCCACACATAAGGTTAAAACTGTTTTTTTTTAAATATTTTTTAACGTTTGTTGAACGAACGTCCTTCAAGTTTTTGTTTTTGTGATTAATGGCAATCTTTTAATCTTTTAACAAGAGGGAAACGTTCATACCTTTTTGTTAGCGTTCCAATGTAATTTTGTTTACTTGCAAATACAACCACGCTGACAGGCACGAGTATTGTATTTAATTACTATGTTAAATGGGGTAATCGGGTATTAGAATAATGAGAGGAGGTGGCTCTCCCAATATTCGTGTAAAGCTGCAATCAGCCCAGGAAGGAATGTTAATGAAGTGCATCGACGGCAGCATAACGGAAACGTGTCAGCCAATACTTGAAGTAAAAGAATTGTCCTTGAGTATTCCACTAGGACTTTTTAAAGGTTAGTCTGGATGCAAAACTAATCAAATAGAATTACAGTTTAACAATTCTGTAAATTCGTTTTCTTATTTAAGAGAGAACAAAACATAAAGCGGATAGTATTTTACGTTATTATGGTATATGGCCCCGGCGGAACAATCCCTCACTAATTATGCACTTTTAACGATTACACGTTGTAATATACTTCGCACGTACTATAAATAATGGCAAAAAATATAGTAAATGCAATAATTATTAAACATACTGCTACAGCAATTATGTTTTTTTGTGGTAAAAATGTGCATATGAATATCCATGATAACAAAAGTCGGAGTTGCCTTACACATTTTGCTTCAAGCTTTGTCTGTTGCTTAATAATATTTATAAGCCGTTAATCACAACAAAATGACGGTTTCCGTAATATTAGTTGTTATTATATGTATTATGTATACGGCTTAATGGCAATGGACTTCGGATAAATATTTTAACTAGTAGAACAATTTCTTGAGGACTTCAATTAGTTCCTTATGTTTCAGTTTGCCACATAATATATAGGAACTACCCATTTCTTAACAATAATTGCAACAATTTCACTGCGAATATCTGTATGTCCATGAAGCGATGGTTTCACATATCAAGTTATACAATTAATTAATTAAATAATTAACATTCATCAAATTGATTCCTGTAAGTAATATATGTATTGTAAGCAATGCTTCAAAGCATTTTGCGATATGACATGTATATCCTTTTTCGTAGGTTTGTGAACTTTTGATCTTTACCGTATACTAATTATTTACATATCAGTGATATTTTTAAGACGTATCAGTAAACGCAATTTAGTTAATCATTCGGACAGGCATTCAATTGTCATACCTGAACATACCACGTACATGGTAGTTACTGGTTCGCAAATGATAATTGACTATACAGTTTCTAGCATGTATGTTATCGACAAGTCTTGATTCTGCCAATAAACGGGGTAAATGTGATTCTCAAAATCTACGATCGCATAGGAGAGCAACTACGATTTCATGCGTATATTAACGTTTCGGTGTTTGGCACTGTTGAACAATCTACTGCCAAGGCTAAGTTAGGATCTGACTGTTGGTTGTGTATTGTCGGTATCAATCGGTCATAATAGTGTGTCCAAACGGGTAATGCCATCCTGTAACATCATATTAAACAGTGTACAGTAATTAATCTTAATGTAGGAACACATGTAATTCTATAACAAAACAAGATTGAACATAAGTATAATAAAACTTTAAAAAGCGGAATAACATATCGCGTACTATATCCTAAGTTATACCATGCATGCCCTGGACAACTTGTGCTTTTGCGATTTATAAACAAGTTAACTTTCTTAGGTCATGTAAGTCATTTATGTCAAACTTTTATAAGCAACAAACTTAATTGACAATTTCATCCGCGTTCTGGTGTGTATATTTCCACTGTCACGCTGAGTTCCAGGTCNGTGTATTGTCGGTATCAATCGGTCATAATAGTGTGTCCAAACGGGTAATGCCATCCTGTTACATCACATTAAACCGTGTACAGTAATTAATCTTAATGTAGGAACACATGTTATTCTATAACAAAACAAGATTGAACATAAGTGTAATACAACTTTAAAAAGCGGCATAACATATCGCGTACTATCCTAAGTTATACCATGCATGCCTTGGACAACTTGTGCTTTTGCGAGTAATAAACAAGTTAACTTTTTTAGGTCATGTAAGTTATTTATGTCAAACATTTATAAGCAACAAACTTAATTGACAATTTAATCAGCGTTCTGGTGTGTATATTTCCGCTGTCACGCTGAGTTCCAGGTCTATTAGTATTATTGACAACGTTCAAGAGAGTGTTAACATCATCAGAAGATGTGACTATCTAAAATACTTTATTACAGGACAATCATACAAGGAGACACACGAAAGAAATGTTTCAATGTAGCCCACTCGACAACAGAATCATTGAGACGCGCTTTCGCACATTTGAAATAAAAGGATTTTTATCCAGAATCTGATAAGGCGTTTTAAGATTGTCTAGATACAAGGCAAGGATAAAAAAGATTAGTAATAATTAATTTCAGTCATAGTGAATTATTGTTATTTATTTCGTTAAACAAAGTTGCCATTTATTAGAAAAGGGACACATTTATAATAAAAACACGTACAGCTTATGTTAGATATGTAACCGTAAGGAATTGTATTAATGTGGGGCATGTTAGATAAAATTGGAAAATATGTAAAGGTTTGATGTTGCTTTAAGCAACCAAACCAGACCGTATATATTGCGTCGTATAATAGTGTACATACATGTTTTAATTTTCAAAATAATAAAGATTAATTCACAATTGCCATAGTCTTTATAGAATAAAACATTTTTATACGCATTTTCGCAGTTTATCATTTACTAAATGACTTTAACCTTAAATCGTATCAAAGCTAAACGTAACATCCTTATTCCTATACAAAATAAAATTAAACCACATGAATTAAATTTTAAGAAATATTTCAAATAACAAATCCATAATATGAACGTATTAAAATTTCCGTGTAACGGTTCCCAACAGGGAAATTAGACGTGTTCTTCATACTTGTATAGGCGCTTATGAAGCTCCGGAAAATTGGGGCCACATGTGGAGTGGTTTCGGGATGGGCATGCCCTCCCGACAATTTCTGTAAAGCTGATGTATTCACGGCTTTCCCTGCATTTATGTACTAAAAGTGACAATTCAATGTAAACATTTTTGAATTTCAAGGTCATATACATTCCATAACGGGTATTAAAGACACGGATGTATGATGCCTAATAATCATGTAGGACATTAACAATTTCGACCTTCGTTTGGAGCATCAATTTTAAAGATTGTTTTTATTTAAGAACGAAACCTGCATATACATGCGCCTGTCAAGCTCCGGAACATTTTTGCCACGGGTGGGGTGAATCCGGGAAGGGTATGCCAAAACCGACAATATTTTTTTAAATCGATATAAAACACGGCTTTTCCTTCTTTTTTGAACTACAAGCATTATATGATTCCAAGTGATCTAAAGACTTTTACCATCTAGAATTAAACAGTAATTTAGCGGCATATTACTTTTAATAAATAAACTTTAGCAATTAGTCAAGTTAAAAGCAATTATATATTTTACAAAGCCGCAATTTTTTTGATCAGTATTAAGGCAAGACCGTTAAACAAATGTGCTTAAGCCTCTTTTCTGAGCAAAATTATAGTTATTAAGTATTAGACACTATTCAAATGGTATGTGTGTTGACAAATACTGGGTTTTAGTATGTAGCTTAAAAGTAGGAATTCCTCGTGTCTCCGCTATAACTAAAGCTGCCCTCCACCGATTCTCCAATTATGCATGTCATTATGTAAACTGGTTATTGCTTTGACAAATAATTGGTAGTCTTGAATACCTGTTCAGGTTGTGGTTCAGTAAGAGTTATATTGGTAACTCACCAATCATCGACATCTATACAACACGTCGTGTATTGGAGTACTGCTTTATTGATCACGATTGCGGCCCATGGTCTACTGTAACTTTGGCCCACATTCACTTGCACCCCTGACATAATTGATTTATATTCGTGAATACTAATGGTTTCGAAAATATTTTAAAGCACCCCGCGGTCCCTGTTCTACGCGCCTGAATGTTGTATAATGTAATGCAATTAGAATCCATCATTCCAATTAAATTTGGAAGCCGACATTTTCTGAGGAAATCTTTCTGTAAGAGCAGAATAGCAGATCCTTGAGGAAATCTGAAAGATATCAATATAAAGAAGTGAAACTCCAGAAGCTGCAGCAGTATTGCATTTCTATCATACACACCTTCGTGGTCCATTATTTATGGCAAGGAACCAATCGCCAAAACGGTACAGTACAGCACAAAACGAAACAACATATACACATAGTAGAATAAAGCTGGGTCTTCGCCTTGGAACGGTCAATGCTAAGCACTGGGGGTTAAAACCGGTTATAGAGCGCTCAGTCTCACACTTGGCTCAGCAATATTCATGATACATATAAGTGTAAATAAAAATTAACCTAATATCATTGCAATTCAAATCAAACAGTAATAAAAGGGAATTAAAACGCATTCAATTTAATTACTATTTAATGTTTATGTTATTTTAGACATTATTGATCGACTGGTATTACAATTGAAAATAGAATACAATCTTTGTAGTTTGAATATTAACAATATTTCGTGTGTTATAGCCCATACATAAAGAAATGATTGAATTCCTTTTAATAGAAGGTCATGGTTAAAACGAAGTTTGATACTTTTGATATACAGGAATTGATAATATAAGCAAGAACTGTGCATGCCATTTATTGACTGAAAACATCACAAAGTGGTACATTTTATGAACTGCAGATTTATTATAGTTTTAATTTATGTTTTAAGCACATCAAACTTGATAAAATGTGGTAAAGGAGCTTTAGTTATCAGTACCAAAGAACAAAATGACATAAAACTAAAAATGTTACTAAAAATAGTTAAGCAAGCATAACACAATAACCTGATATTTTATACTTTCGATTTACAGCAGAGCTGCACTTCTTGCAAATCCGACATTAGGTTGACCTGCTGTAAGGCGGCAATCCTCATTTGGAAATATATCTCAAGGCTGCTTAAATATGAATGTAAATGAATACATTAATATAAACTGTTAATCTTCGTTCTTCCGGAACACACGCAATACTTGTATTGAGTCTTGCACTTTAAACGTAACTTGTATGTTACTTGTAAATGAAAAAAGTGTTCATAGTGACAAGATCCCGACATATTTATTTGTTTTTAATGTATCGATAATCAATTATGAATATTACTTTCAAAAAGTAAACTGATGTTGCCTTTTCAAGTTTAAGACCAATATTAAACAAACACACACTGAGAATGTATGACTTGCTTTGAGCAACAACAATCAAATAAGTATTTTTTTGTAATCAGCAAAGTATTAAATTCGACATTGTGTTATCTTATCAAATAATTTAAGGATATGAACACATAATAATATGTTTGTCATATTCATATCCCCATTAAGTAGATAACATTCAACCCATCTTATTAACTTATCCAAATTTCAAACTCGTTAAACAAGAAAAACCTATGTTGATGTCATGTTGACTTTCATGAGCATGAAAATACTGGTAGTATTTTCGCTGATAAAACGGCTTCCTGTTCATAATATTGAATGTATATATACACCTTTACAACATCTACATCGAAGTATCGCTTTAATCTCAAGTTCGTTTATGTTTAAATATTGTTTTATTATAAGTAATGTCATACTTATTGGTTTAGTATTCATGTATTTGGATTGCTTGCAGATATCAGTATGCGTTATCTTTAATTACATGAAGATGGCAAACAAGATATACATAAACACTGATTTGCGGCGACATTATCGCTTTATTTTGATGCTTAACATGATCATTACGTTTGAGGTGTATTGGCAATTTGAACCGGTTAAGGCTCATCCCGTTATATCCGCTTTTACTCGAAAGCTTCAAGCGTAGTTCTGGTCAGAATGGTTATCGTGTTTTAATTGGTCGAAATACACGGCTGTCAAGGGAATGATTCGCCAAGGGTTATACTTGTATAATATAAACAAATCTTAAGACGTCTGTCGTTGCAAGTGATTGTTAAGATATAATCATTGTTATAATGAATGCCGGTGTGTATTTTGGGTATAAACGTGCTTGCACATTTATTTAACATTGGTCATCATTAGTATTCTGGCAAATGGTGGGATGGATGAAGCTTTATTTACATGATTGATGTTGTGACTTGTTGTGTAAATACTTAATATTCTTAAAAAACATTTATTATATTATTATAATGATATACTAAAAGATACAAAAAAAAAATAAATGAAATACTTTCATTATAATAAAACCGGATTTTGGGAAGTAAAGGTTTACAAAAAACGGTGGTAGTTTAGAACTGAACATATGTCTCCTTAAATGCAACTTGTTAATTAGATATATAGCATATATACACAAATGAAATGTTCTTTTGACGTGTGAACATTAACAAGGCATGTTTAGTCCTTAGTCAGTATTCTTCCACTACACTTCACTATACTCCCTTTTCACAGCGCCTGTTGCATGAATCACGATCAAGGAACACGAAATGCACGAGTTTTTGTATTTTCGTATATCCTTACAAACACTTTTTACAAATCCACGCTCTGATCAACAATGCCTTTTGGGATACATAATTTGCACCATCATCGGAGTGATGGTTATTGTCTTTCTTTGAGGAAATATGCAAATGACGCAGACATTATACGCTGTGAATAGCAAAATGCACACACAGCATGACATATTAATATAATGACAAAAAGTCCTGGTTTGAAGGAAATTAAAGGAGGTTTCCATGGTGGAACCAAATCGCTTAAATTGAAAGTATTGGCACAGTTGTTAGCATTCATCGATTTATGGCACGAAAAACAGGCATTTGTCGACGTGCCAAGAATAAAATCGGATCTGTGCTGTTATTGTGATATGAATTATTAGGTTTACAACAAATGTATATAAGTGAATTGATCGTGTATTAATAATTCATCGAATTAGTTCGAATACAATTTCCTGGAGATGTTAAAATACGATTTATTTGCTTTTTTTAACTTTGTCGAAATTGGGTGATACAAAATGAAACAATTATGCAAAATGTAAGTGTTGCATTAGTAAGTGTCAGTGACTATTAGTGTATATAAGTATACGTAAAATGAAAAAACAGGCATCTACTCAACTTTAACTGTCTTAACAACGGAAGACTCGGCAGCTGTGCGTGTCCTAGTTGACACAAGGGAACAAATCCTCGGATATCATTGCAGACACTGTGGTCTAATAGCCTAAGACAGCAACATACATGCCGTCGCCTCCTGTCAAAAACTGAGAGCATATAGACTTTTATAACTACGTGAGTGTAACATCCTTTCCGACATTAATCCGCATGATATAGTGACATTACTGCTATCAGCCGTCAACGCCCTCGATGGTGAGACAACCAGACGTATATGTACTTTTATTTAACTATTTTGTGTTCAAAATAAACATTTAATGAATCTTACTATACATACTATTTCGATGTATATCATTTTTATGTAAATAGTATATGACCTTACGTTTTTATATATGAATGTATATTTGAATCATATAACATATATGTCGAATCACCGGAAAGTGGAAATAAAGAGTATATGTATATACCGGACTAGTGTTTTGGCCGTTCATTTTCGGTTAAAGGTAAAATAAGTTAAGACTTGTAAACGATTAAATTCGTTAAAATGTATCAACATCCTCATTTATGTTTTCTTTTATTTTTCTATATACATACATTGAATAAATTCATTTAAAATCAATGTAACGTCTGTTTTTTTAACTGAATGCAAAACTGCATGCGCTATCCTGCTGAAATTACGTCCCTGAATTGCATCATTTATTCAGTTAAAGGACCCGATTATCTGGGCTTTTTGAAACGCAGACGCATTACAAAATGAGTAATTTTGTTTGTTGAGGATGGATTATTATAATAAAAATAATATAAGTGGCTCGAGTGAAACCGTTGAGATTGCATTGTGGATTTCTTTAATACTGTAGAATGTACTCGAATAACGTGATGTTTTAAGCCCCATAAACACTCAAAATCAACAAATATTTCGTAAAATATTTCGTAAAATAAAGGTAACACATAAATTATCAGTGTTTCTTATAGCAATAGCCAAAATTTCAACGACAGATAGTAGCATAGATATAACGAGATACGAAATGCTCGTTATTATTTGTTTGCGGGACAACTAAGTGTTTTTGATGAAAATTGCACAATTTACGGATTGAGAGGAGTGTCAGTGACTTAAAAGAGTGTTAAATTGACGTAGAATTAAAAAATTTAATGAAAAGGATGTTCCTTTTTTAATTAATTAACTACAGTTTATCAAAAAATATTGCCTGCTAAAATCAACTGTTTTTAAAATGGAAAAGGAATATGGCGATGGACAAATGTATCGTGTGTGCCGCGTGCCGATTTTCATTTCATTATGAAAGCAAACAAAATCAGACGAAAATAAACATGGTGATTTGTACCGGTTCAAAACATTTGTTAAGTAGATCATTATAAAGTAGAAAGTTGACTTTTTTTTGCTAGTTAGCAAAAGTGAGTAAACGTAAGAGTTGTTTATAGACTAAAATAAACAACATCGGCTGGGATAAATGCTGAATCATGTTTGACGTAGGGGTCAACCTTTCGTAAGTTTAAAATGGCACCCATCTTTGTTTTTGGTGTTTTGATTAGGTGAAACAAGTATTTAAGTTAAATTAAATTTGAATCGAGGCATATAGCGATATTTTGTTAATAGTTTTTCATTGTTTTGTTTTGGACTATTTCGTGTGGCGTTACCGGGCAGTATCACACATAATGTTGATATTACTACGCGAGGTTCGGTTCAGTTAATTTAATCTGGTTTGGCTATAGCTGTTAACAATTAAATGCTGATGTTTAGATTTTGTCATCAACTTTGTTAAAATAAATATTGAAGAATAAATAAAATACTTTGTTATGGACGTTTTTTGCTTGAATTTATCCGCCTCGTCTCAGAAAGGTTTACACGTCTCGCCAACATTCTTGGAAACATAATGAAGACGAATACAAACTTACACGTATTAGAAGCTTTGTGAGTTCTATTGAAAGAGCCTTTGCAAGAAAAAAGCAAATATGTCTGTGTCAATGAATTTGAATCAACAAACGCCACAAAAACACTGATCCTATGAGAGTTCATTGAAGTAAACAAACAAAAAGGCAGACGAAAAAAAAAACTGGCGAACATTAAGGGAATTGAACGTATGGGTGCGTAACTGTTCTTATCGCACATTATTGAACACAAAAATATATCACCCATTAATGGTCCGATATGTTAAATGTGCTCGTGTACTTTAAACTTATAGAACTATCAAAATAAACTGTTTGCACCATTTGGAATCTTTTAAATAAGGACTCCTTGTCAGTAAAGTTTACTTTCTAAATTTTAATTGCTAATTTATACATTTATGTATTTTAATTAATTTTAGTAAATTGCGGAACAAAGTAGAAATATAAGTAGAGAAATACATCCAGGGAAGACATCGTCATTTCAAAATTAGTTTATATGTAAAGGGTACAATTCACACCGTTTGAGATATTTGTCCTGATGGCTATACTTATTTCAATCAAACCCCTTAAACGTTTCAAATTGACAACACTTCAGATATAGTATTAAGTTTAATCTAGCTGCAGACAATTTAAAGCAACGGTAAGCTCTACAACTATTTTTTGTCATACACTGCGTTGTGTTTTAGCTAAATTTCCATTTGCGGACTATATCAATATAGAGCCTACGCGACTGACGACGAGGCATGTCGAGATGTAGTACTCTTGTATAAAGTGTATTGGGACAGACGTCCGGATGAGTGTCTGAATCCTGACAGCCCAGTCTTATTGATCGTCACATTTGTCAACAAGACAGGCTGCTTCAGGAAGTACGCCATGTTCATCAATTACATCTATGCAATTATGGGTAAAAGGAAGACGGTAAATGGCATTTGGAATCCTAGCTTTACAACCTACAGGTACATTATAAATGCTTAATTAATTAATGATTTACATTATAACAAAACAAAATACATAAAAAGTAGTGGCGGTAAAATACTATTGACATGTAATTTTAATAACAAAATGTGTCGTGTTCTGAGAAAACTGGGCATAATGCTTGTGCGTAAATTGTCATCCCAGACAGTCCACACAGGCTTATCAGGGACGACAATTTCCGCTTTTATGACATTTTTCGTTTAAATGAAGTCTCTTCTTAGCAAAAATCCAATTGAGTCGGAAAGTGTCGTCCCTGATTAGCCTGTGCGGACTGTTAGTTAGATCGTATTTGGTTTCATTCGTGGTCATAGAAACAAGATATTGTCTATGACTTCTCATGAACTCAAATACAATCTTACTCTGCATTAATCGAATATCCTCTATATAAGCGATAAAAAAACTTAAGCATACATACATATTTTTTTGGTTAAATTTTGAAAACATAATTTTAAAGTGTGTTGAAATGGTCATTATACAAAAGTTGTTCTTTATGTAAAGGTTAAAATTATAAGAGTTATTTTTCTATATGGTTTTCTATATGGTGTAACACTTTGGTGTAAGTGATTAATTTCGTCGCAACGTAAAGAAATGAATTCAGCTAATCTGAGCATTAATGGTTAATAAAAACAACGGATATATAACTTGGATATCCTGTAGTTCACAAGTTGACATTTCTGCATCCCGTTTGTTATACTTCGTATGAAATATTAAAGAGGCATATCGGCGGCTTATATGATGTTAAATTAAAAAGAAGTAGGATTATCTTTAAAAAAAAATACTACATGACNCTGAAATACGCATGCGCACTATTGATATCGTTACTGTCCTTCATCTGAAAGTCGATAATTGAATGCTGTTCATTCAAAAAGGTCTTACACAATTGACAGAAACTAAATGTAGATGCGTTTGCTTTATTCATTATTTCTTCTTGAAATACTGATTAAGACATGATTCCGATTTGAGAAATGTAAAGAAAATTTGATTTATATGCCTACTGCTGATTCTGTATTCACCATTTACTTGGGAATATATATGGCCTAAATATAATTATATTATGTTAGAAAATATATATTTGTTGTTGCTACTATCGGGAGCACTGAACAGCTAATCCTTTTGAAATGATCTCTTGATATTCAGGGGAGGGGAACATAGAACAATATACGCATACATATTATTAAAGTAAGTCTCTTATGACACGGAGTACCCATACATACCTGTATTAAAGGATCGGTGAAACCACAGATAAGCAAAGAAAGCTTGGTAATAAGTTCAAACTGTAATTTCATTTATTACTTTTGATTTGCGGTGATACGAGGATTATGTATATGTACAGTTCATATCGACAGTTCGAAGGCGATGACCCCAGCTTAATTTATTTCTTGATTGTACCTTCGTTGATTAGCAGTCACAGGATGTTGATGTTAGGTACATTATAAGGAATGAAAAACCTCACGTACGGCCAAATTACATCCGGATTCGGTCCATAAGCCGTCCAAGGCTTTCATGCTGGTCACTTCAATGACATTTTAATTTAATGTGATAAATGAACCTTTAGGAATCATGTACAATTAATTCATTACTGTATACTGTTGGAATTTGTGAATTCAATATTGTGTATTTCGTAAGCCTTCATTTCAATAATTTCGTCCAATGCCTTTAGTAAAGTAACGAAATTCAGTAATTTAACGCGCACGCCTCCTTAAACTATACATCTGCTTTGAACTGATGGATCGTATTCGCTTGTTTGTTTATTGTACGTACAGTTCTATGTGTACCATTCGCAAGTTAATGTCGATTGTTCTGATATTTTGTCAAGGGACTCTGGTAATGAATACGGTCTTATATTGAATGTGGGTGTTTTATTTCCCAATTTAGCAATTTATCACCCCGCTAGAGTTTATTCCGCAAACGTCGAACGATTTTAGACGATTAGACGTGTTAGCCCATGAGAGTTTATAACAAAAATAATGACACTATATTAATACATAGTACAATATAATAAGCGTGAACAAGATATTGTCTTAATGTACAAATACACACTTCAAACATCGAAGTAACAGCGCGACGAGTGGGAGTATACATAGAATCAATAATAACCAATCATAAAAAGTGCAACATATTCAAATTGTAAGAATCACATGCAAATGCCGTGTTACTTGCACATGATTTCAAGTGAAACGCAAGAGATTCTGCATAATGTGCGAATATATGTACTCAAAAATCAAAACAATAACACTTTAATTAAATGCACATCTTATTTGTGCACACAAACCCGTCCAGCCTTAATAAGGGGGTATGTGGGTGGGGCATACAACTCTGTTTGAAAATGAATATTAAATGATCTATTTTATTGTTCCATGATTGCTTGTTACTACGGCCTCTGGTACCAGGATCGAGATAGAAACGATAAACTTCGAAAACAAGTTGTACACTGTGAAAGGTATTGTTCTCATTATTTTATATTTATATAAGAGGTGAAGTTAGCAAGGTTGGTCCTGAATATTATCAAACGCTTCTGTGTATGAGAGATTAAAACAGACACGAATAAGCGAATGATATAGAACGCTGTATTAACCGATTTATTCAATATCCCCGTTGTTCTGCAGTGTTCAAAAAGATTACAACATACACACACCAACGCACACAAACACACTTAACCTAATGAAAATGTAGAGTTGAATATAGGTAATAATGACAACAACATAGTATCAATGCTTCGAAAGGTCTTATATCGAACGCATTGACATATATTTGTTAACCTATCTCAAAGACTTAATTTACATCAGGTTTAGTTTGCATTTAATATTAATGTTAACACAATTTTAAAACGTGTTCTATAAAGAATATAGCAAAATAGTTGTGTTCAGTGTTTAAAAAGACTGAATAAAGTATTAAGCCATTTTATTACATAACATTTCAACACTGTAATCTCAATTGCGCTCCGATAACGTTTGCAAGACACACCTACATATATACATACTATCTTCATTTTTACTCCTGTTTTAAGGAATACTCAATTCAAAATATGTTTAGCTATAATTTGAAATTTGATCAAATCTAAGAAAGACATTCATTTTAGTCTTTTATACTGAACATGATAAGGCGTTGGTAACAATGAAAATTCGATCAAATATTCAAACATAAACAAAGCCAACACAAAAAATCTCGGGAACTTAAATTTGTATAGAATGATGCCTAAAATAACATAAGTGAACATGTGAATGTTGACATCAACTTGTATATGTCAAATATATCACTTCCAAATGAACATCAATCCATTTTAATTAGGAGAATCGTGACCGATAATGGCAGAAAGCAAACTAACAACCATCACCTGTTTTGTGCTTGTGAACGATAAATAAAGAAATTAACTTTCTTACGAAAATATCAAAACTACGATACTTTTATCTTACTGTTGGCGAGATAAATAAATTGTCTTACAAAAATATCAGAACGATAATATTTAAATCTTACTGTTGGCGTTCTTGTTATTCGTTTGGAGTTTCATATACCTCTTTGAAGATGGAGGCTAATGCAAAGGTCACAGTTCTGACTACCCTTATACATTTATGCAGTTTACAAGATAATATCCAATGCACAACAATAAAATACGAAACACTAACTTGAAGTATGTATAAAAAAGAATCTAATCATGATCTCGACAAAACAATCAATGGAATGTAATGTTGTGTATCGGCTCTCAATTTGACAACACTTCTGCATATTAACGAACATATATTGACGACATCCCTTGTGCGTGTTCTGCAATGTAACTGCAATTTTTTCCGGCAGCAACTTCCGAAACTGTCTGTTTTCTTCAGCAACACATCGGTTATTTCGGATAAGTATCTGTGTTAATACCATACTATTATACAGTTCTTTGTATAATACAATGCTAAAACACGTATAACCTATCCTGTGTAAAATACTCAGTGCATTTGTTGAAATCATGGCACTAATCTTGTTGATAATGTCTTACATCATTTTTGTTTGACAACGCTATATTTATGCGATGTGTTAATGATATATGTTTTGTCAAAGGTGAAGCGCGCTGGTATAACCTGCTTGTTTGGATAACAGGTGTGTTGAAGTAATCAGAAAAAGGTAAATCACAGGTGTTAGGTATTCTAATTGTTTTACAGTATTGTATTCTTTCAGAAACAAAATCAGATAACGAGTTATAACTTTAAAGGCTAACTTTTAAATGCATTTCCCAAAACAAATATTACACCGACTATAGCAGTAAAAATCCCAACACATAAGGTTAAAACTGTTTTTTTTTCCAGGAATACATCATAACAAAAAGATGTATAGAACGTTTTACATATGCCGCTATAACTTTATTTTTGATTTCTTAACGTTTGTGCAACGAACGTCCTTCGGGGTTTTGTTT
>VMBQ01012579.1:0-20338 GCA_007657795.1 Dreissena rostriformis
TTGCTAAGGAGTTAAAGCCTATTGCGTGAACCGCTCGGTAACCCGAACTGTTATATATTAATAGTACAAATGCACACCAAATATTAGTGTAATTATCTAAATTATTAATCTATACCAGACATTTTCCCGTTGCCTAACATTACCATTCATCACAGATATCAAATACAAGCATTATGCTCGTGCGAGTGAACGACATCACAAAAACCTAATGGATACCATATCTTACAGTAATTTCAACACAATTGCACCAGCTCTATATTTNCATCACAAAAACCTAATGGATACCATATCTTACAGTAATTTTGAACACAATTGCACCAGCTCTATATTTAGTCTACATATTGTCAAGATAGCATCATTTCTTGAATCTTACTTTACGCTTTTGAAGACCTGAACTTGTTAATTAATATCACACATGATCTAGATTCGTATGTTCAATACACAATGATACATATTTAGTAGTGAATATGGCTTTTAGAGTGGCTCAATTGTTTTCATAAAATTAGATCTGTTGTTTTGGACACACGTCACCGATATTCGAATTCACCTCTAAAGTGTCAATATATTTTTTTTGATCAAGTTTCGTTAGTAAGTATAAGTCATTAATTTAACCGATACAGTAGAGAAAATGTATATGTCTTATTTGACCTGGTAACCTTGTTTTTGGACACAAGTACACCAAATTACAACTGAGCCATAATATTGTCAAGACAAACAGTTTGTCTGATTTTCATCCAAATGAGTAATAATTCTATTTTATTAGCGCGCTAGTGCTCCAATTTACAGCAATCAGTGTCTTAACTTTGATTATTTTATCGCAGTGTTTTTCTAAAAGAAAGAGAAGCACTTATTTTCCATCTCTTATTGTAAATAGTGATAATAGAATGATATAATATATAATGCTATGCAAACTTTTGCAATATCTCTTATAGCTCAACACCATGAGCGGTTATATACATCAATAACATGTTTTAATGTGAATATTTGTTACTGTTATAAATATGTAATGTACATGTATGTATATAAAGAGAATAAAGAATGAAACTGAAACTAATTGTAGCATACTGTGTAAACTATTCTTTTCTCAGATTTGACCCGGTTACCAAGTTTTTAATGCACGTGCCCCAACTCCAAATCGCTCGGCAAATTGTAAAAATAACACTGTGAAACAGTTTTATCAAGATTGAGTCAAATTGAGAACTACCTAATTTAAAAACGTTTGTAACCCAGATTTAAACTTCGCCTTAATGTTGCCAAGATACATGTTCTACACAAACTCTATCCAGATTGAGTCATAACAAATTCCCTAAGAGAAGTAGCAATGTTTTTTTCTAAAATTTGACCTGAGTATCTAGTTTTTGGACGCGGGCGACCTATATTCAGACTTGGTCTAGATATTTTTTAGATCAATTTTCTGGTCAAGCTGCAAGATTGAGTCATAGTTGTGGCGTAGAGAGAGGTAAAACTATTTTCGATGATTTGTTCAAGTTAATTACGTTTCGGACACACGTAAACTAGAGTATAATATATTAGATATCGTGAAGGTGAATGGTCTGAACAAGTGTCTTCAAGACTAAAACATAAGTGGGTTCTCAAGAGTAATAATGAGGTTTTAGTAAGATTAAACTCGGTTAACTTATTTTGGACGAACGTGAACCAGATTCGAACTCGACCCAACATACACAAGTTGTATCAAGATTCCGTAATAAATGTGACCACTTAAGTGGTGACAAGGTGTTTCTTAAAGTTGAAACGGTGACATAGTTCTTTAGGTACGTGACACAGATTATAAATTGCCCTTGATATTGTCATGATGAACGTTTCAAACACCTTGCATCAATAAAGAGTCATGCATTGGCTTCACTAAAGATAAGAAGGTTTTACAAAAATTGATGTGTGGCCTTGATTTGTAAATGCATGTTACCCAGATGCGAAATCGGGTAAGATATTGTCAAGATACACTAGACTGTCAAAAAGGTTTGTCTAACAGTTGACCTAGATGTTTGTCGCAAATGACACAGATTCGAACTCGGTCATGATAAATTTTCTAACCAGATGTCATTAATACCGGCTTGAAGAGTTATTGCAATCTTCAAGTGGAAGACATACGACGACCTACGCCGAACATAGACTGATCACCGGCTTCTTGTTCAGGTTAGCTGACATATGTCAAATCCGTCTATAAAGCGTATTTGCCGTGAAACACGTGTCGGCAGAAAATAAAAATGCTATTATGATACACGTTTTACTTTCGAAACCGTGTATTTTAGTGAATTTAATAAAATGAATATCATGCAGGTAAATTTGTTAGTCTCGGACTTGCGCTTTTTTCTAAACACTGTAAATTCTGCATTTAGTGCCTATGACTTATTAATGCAATTATATAAAAGGAGTGAGCTTATTTTAGTATAATATATGCTTCAGATGGTTTTCCGTGTAATAAAGACATGGTGTCTATACCACGTGACTTTTTAAGATCTGTGTTGGGAGAATAATCCGCGACCCAGATAACATTTTGTAATGATGTCTTGTTGAATATGTCACCATTTGTAATGGGATAAAGTGGAGAGCACGCTCATTTGTGAGAGTTGTCTTAAGGTATCTAATTTTTTTTTACAAATAAGTATTTCTTTCAGTAAAGTGCAACGGCGCGTTTGTAATATGAAATCCTCACACTGATCCGATATTTTTCTAACCGTTCTGAGCGCGGTTGCACTTTACTGAAATATTACTTATTTGTGTAAAAACAATTATGATACCCATAGAAAACCCTCACGAATGAGCGTGCCCTCCACTTTATCCCATTACAAATGGTGAAATATTAAAAAAAGACATCCTTAAAAATGTTATCTGGGTCGCGCTTTATTCTCCCTACACAGATCTTAAAAAGTCACGTGGTATAGGCACCGTGATAGAACTACAACCGATATCTATTTAAAAGGCATATCGACGGTATGCCCTCATTCTAAAAATAGGCATTCATTTCAGCGTTGAAAATGCCCTTTTTACGGTAGATATTCTTGTTCTAACAAAGTTATTTTCATGCAAACATCATGACAACAATGTAATGACTGCCAAACAGTAGTTTGTATCGTGCCTTTAGAGATATTCAAACTAATACCTGCAACAATCGCCTACTTCAACGAGAAGTTTACAATTCTTTATCGCTAGTTCGCGCGGTACTTTATATATATGTCATTCACAACGAGTTTACTACAACTAAATAGCTACCACAAGCGCGCTAAAACTGTCCCCATGTACATCTTTGTATAATTTAACACAAATACATATTTTTATTGAGCGTTCACACAAACGGGAAGAATGTGTTAAGCAAATATTTTTTTTAAAACGTATTACATATGATCCTTTTTTTGAAAATATCATACTGTATTTAACGTCGATATGCCATTTAAATATATTTAACGCGGTTTCATTGGGTACATGTTTTAGTTGACTAATCGCACGACGAACGTTGATAATATGACCTCAATTTCCGCATCTTCTTTTATTCTTTTATCTGGGACATCCTACACTATAATTTTAGCGTCATCTATATTATAAAACCATAACTTTAATTATAGTGTTCAGTCTTACAATTTTAAGAAAATGGTTCACCGTCTGACATTTATGGTCGATCCAAGAACATCTGCACCTGATAGAAAGGCAAGGCGCTTGTAACACTGCTCATTGAACATCATTTAGCTTTCCTCTCTTAATATTGGCAAGGAAACGCTGAACACGAATCTTATTAATTACTATGGTAGGTGTGTAACCAAGACTTTCAATAAGTATAATAAGGACTAGACGTCTTTATGAGCCACTCATTTAAATAAGAAAGGGCTGGGTTCACGATAGGTTGAAATATGTCATGTTACACAATTAAATGAATTTACTTTTATCTTCAAGGACAATCTATTAAATCAATAAAATATCTGAACACTAATACGCACCGAATATTCAAAAATAAAAGTTAGGGAAAATTGCCTTCATATTCGATTAAGTCATTAAGTGTCGAAAATCGTCAAAAGTCAGGTAAATTGTGCTGAACTATACATTTTTGTAGTCTAGTTGAGAGTTGTTTCTTAATGAGACAGGTTAGATGTTAAGCTCCAGATATATACCAAATTTATGATGATTTGTAAAACTTATTTGTTTACAATTTCACAGGGCATATTAACCTTCTTCGTGAACCTAGTCCTTAACTAATTATCATCAATTAAGCTTATTGGCTTATTAATCCAACAAGGTGTTTAATTAAGCCAATCAAGGTTTTATTAGATTTACTTATCACCATGAATCTGAACTATATAAAAAATAATTTTTTAAGGATTTTTATTAAATTTCCACCAATAACGCGTATTATCTTATTAAGCCGAGACACTGCGCAATAAGGCGTTCTTTTAAATTAAATTAGGCCTAGGACTCGTTGTAATAACCCAGTTGTCTATGTCTTGCTATCACATACCAATATATGATACACAAAAAATATATCATTGAACACAACCACACTCCAAACTATATCAACTTAGTTAACACAAGCCAAACCGACGGAAGTGTACACTATCCAAGTTATNCTGAACACGAATCTTATTAATTACTATGGTAGGTGTGTAACCAAGACTTTCAATAAGTATAATAAGGACTAGACATTTGGTCTTTATGAGCCACTTATTTAAATAAGAAAGGTTCACGAAAGGTTGAAATATGTCATGTTACACAATTAAATGAATTTAATTTTATCTTCAAGGACAATCTATTAAATCAATAAAATATATGAACACTAATACGCACCGAATATTCAAAAATAAAATTAGGGAAAATTGCCTTCATATTCGATTAAGTCTTTAAGTGTCGGAAATCGTCAAAAGTCAGGTAAATTGTGCTGAACTATACATTTTTGTAGTCTAGTTGAGAGTTGTTTCTTAATGAGACAGGTTAGATGTTAAGCTCCAGATATATACCAAATTTATGATGATTTGTAAAACTTATTTGTTTACAATTTCACAGGGCATATTAACCTTCTTCGTGAACCTAGTCCTTAACTAATTATCATCAAGGTGTTTAATTAAGCCAATTAAGGTTTTATTAGATTTACTTATCACCGTGAATCTGAACTATATAAGGAATAATGTATTAAGGATTTTTTTTAATTTCCACCAATAACGATTATTATCTAATTAAGCCACGACAGTGCGCAATAAGTTGTTCTTTTAAGTTCAATTAGGCCTAGGACTCGTTGTGATAACCCAGTTGTCTATGTCTTGCTATCACATACCAATATATGATACACACAAAAATATATCATTGAACACAACCACACTCCAAACTATATCAACTTAGTTAACACAAGCCAAACCGACCGAAGTGTACACTATCCAAGTTATGAATACCATTGCCATACTATATCAACTAACTTCAAATAAACTAAGCCGACGGAAGTGTACATTATCCAAACTATGAATACCAATAGGCCATACACCCACAATGGACGGTCTTCACTCTCTTAATTACAAAAACGTTATTAACAACACCCCTGGGTTTTGCGAGAATCAGCTCCTTACGACGACGATAGGATATCCATTCATACAATAAACTTCAAAACATCACCTGACGATTGAATACATGTGCACTTGGTCCAACTCACATGTACCCATAGTTAAAACTCTAAAGAAACTGAACATAAAGTGTAACTATTATCATTGTGTTTGTGTTTAATGCCTGTTCATGCATTTCATTGGAAAAAGACATCTGTAAATAAATCCAGTATTCGAAAATAATATATAAATATTATTATAAAAAACAACAACATAGAATTCATCCAGAAATTGTCTCCCCATTTACCCCTTCACAATTAGTAATCTCGGTCAGAATTCACAAACACAGCACCTCCTTTTCTATCATATTGAAAGTGCTCTATAAAAACTATTTTTCCTGTGGAACATCTCGGCCGGTAATCACAGGCGCCACCTCTTGTTTGCGATGCATTAATAAATGAGCCAAGACTACATCCGAAGTGGCGCTAAGGACCGGATGTTTTGAATTTGCACGAAAAGTTCTTCAGGGTGAGTAGACTTTATTATATTTTTCCACATATTTTGCATTATTTTAAAAATCGGAAAATGTAGTGCGATTCATTGAAGATTATTTCATCCACAAATGTAAAGAAACATACAATCACAACCCATTTGTAAACGTGACGACCTTTATAAGTTGTGACATGGTTAAGATTTTGAAAGCAAATATATGTATTTTGCCCGTATGACAAAGCGGTGGGGTCTCTGCAATGGGAACTAAATCAAGACACAATAAACGACTCACTTAGGCAGACAATTAGACGTCCTCCTTCACTTTCGCTCTAGACTATACAAACTAAGAAGAACATACCCAGGTGCGATACATAGAATATAAAGAATAATACGAAAAATATAATATACCCACATTAAAATAAGTGTTCATGCTGTTGTGAGCTCAACTTAATAAAACCTTTAAAATAGGGCCTTCTTGTAATTGTTTCTTCGGTGTGTTACGATTTGTAAGTGACCATAGACGTTATAATAAAAACCCTGCGACGATCGACTGAATTCATTCACATCATTCCTAATTTCTTGGTTTTGGTTTACTAACCAAAGAATCCTCAACACACCATAAACAATGAGAGCATACGTACAGACCTAACATATTTCAAATCAAAATGCAAATTCATACACATTCATACGGTAATAATCAGTGTAGTGTAATAACTATCTTATATACAACTTGAAATTTATTACAAAACGTTGCGAAGAACAAAAGTTATTGAGTGTAACGTTCAGCTTTTTTATCGTATTTCATGTTCAATTTCCGGTACAATTATCTCGAATACAATCTACGATGAAAGGCGTGCATATACCGTATGTTCGTTTTTCTTACCAAAGATCTATTCATTTTTCCATTAGACTGCCAACAAGAGCTATCCTAAAACTCGACTATTTATCCTCTATAATTGTGTACGTTGTATCTATTTAATGATAATATCGAAGGGAGAAAACTGCTTAAGAAGATCAATCATGATTCATCTCCCATATACAGCAGCACGTCGTTTTCCGTTAATTGTTTTATAAAATCAAGAACGGTAAATGGGAGCAGAGACTTTGAATTATTTTTTATCAAATAGAGTGTTTTTATAATATTATAATTCAAACGAAACATGAATACGGACATAGGTTTCGTGTTAATATTTATAATATTGTTAAGTTGCGTTTTGTCGAATACAAAACGAAGAAACAAAAGGCGGTATATTAAGAAATACATCACATGTGTTATACATCTATTTGGGGACCAAACATGAAAGTTATTTGATAACATGATGTCAAAGTCTCACTGGAGTTGTAAACTTTATTTTATATACATGAATTGCTGTTTTTGTTGTTTATGTAACATATCCTGTGGTGATCGTTTTTGTCGTAAATGATTTCAGTTTTCTGTCTCAGATGACTTAAGGTATGTCAAAAGTGTAACCTACTTTTTGAGTTGCTATTAATAAATTTAAGAAACTGTAAAACAACCCTTTATTTCAAACATGCAGTAACGGACGATGTACATGAGTATATTGTGGAATATTTTACTGTTTCTGGAGCGTTTACATAGACTTAAAATCCCTGAAAATATGTCTAAATGAATCAGTATAACTAGAGCATAGGATAAGAAATCGAGTTTTTAAAAATGTGTTTCAAGGATTTTGTTTAATTTAAGGATGCGGGTCAGTCAGTATTTAAAAGGCGGTTTAGAAACTATAACGGATGTTGTTTGATTAGTATACCCCCAATGTCTCTATAACTTAACGTCATCATCAAGAGTCAAGATGTGTATATAATAGAACATTTCAGAAATAGATTCTATCACAAAGTATCCACTTAACAAACATCAATATTAACTAATGAAGAAACCATGTAGATTTTCGAATCGAATGTTGAATGATACATACTTAGTGTCATTTTTTTAGTGTCGCATTAAGCGTAATCAAGCAAATGTCTAACGAGACATTGCATTATTTAGTTCTAATACATGCCCACTTACATGTTCTTAATTAACACATCAAAAATATCGCCTCATTAAGTTCTTTCCATTTCATGAACACTCGAATCGAAGATCGAAAAGTAATCTTACTGATGAAAACCCAACATCAAACCATACATTTGTAAACTAAAAATATCCATCCAATTGAATATTTCATTTATTATTGTGTGTCTTACATATCTTTTACTAATCTGTATATAAGCGTTTTGGTTACTTCAACTTATGTTATCTTGTTATATATGTCATTTCTGCATTCATGTTAATGAATAACACGGACTTTGTATTTTTATTCACTTATTCCAAATCCTCATCTTACGCCATTTAGTGTAAGTCACTATTGGTTGAAATGCTGAAATAGACGCAATGCAGTTTTACGTCAATTAGTGTGCACTCTCTAAATTATACCTAAAATATATTTTTAGTTATAAAAGATGTTCCTTCAGTGTGTGTAGTACCATTAAAGCGTATTTACGTTTTATTCAGTACGATACAAACCATAGCATGCATACATGTTTAATTAATTTAAAATAAATATGAATTGTTTTGTCAGCAAACTATTTAATATTTTGTTGTGACAAAGGTCGATGACACAATGTAGTCAGCGTTATTCATATACGACCTAGTTACTGATAATGAAACACTACATACATTCATAACTTTTGACATATTTGGTGACAATGCTTTCTTTGCGAATGTCGTAGAATGAAGTGGTTTAACATAGGTAGTAGGTGATGTATTGAATGCAATGTCATTAAGAAATATATCTTAAATTCATTATAAATATTAAAGAGAATCATCTTAAACGATAATTTTTAAACGGTGATTCATGGTTCGTTGATCAGAACATGCTAAGTAATTGTTTGTTATGTGAATGAACCATAATTATGACCTTTTTTATCTGGTTTGTTTAAAACTTTTTGTAGAGACGTCGTTAACTGATAGTCTAATATCTTTTATAGATGGACGCTTATCGTTTTAATAGATTTTCGATACAACGATACTGTAATTTTGGCATTCACGTTTTCATGTTCTGTTTGCATATGTACACTTTATCAAAATCGGTGAAGACGCGCATTTGCTCTGTGAATATAAGTAGTGGATAAGAACAAGATTTTCTATTCTGATAGAATTTCTGGAGTAACATTGTTTGCTATTTTGAACATAACATTACTCAAAGTCTTCTTTCGTATTGTATGAAATAACATTACAACCAACTAACATCCCTGACGTTATAAGTTTGCCTTTGTAATTATTCTAGACATTCCAAACATAACAGTTGTTCATTTTATTTTTAAATTTTATTTTAAATGACATCGCAACAGTCTAGGAGAGTCATAACTGATGCGGTACATCTATATAAGTTCACAGTAGAAGATGTACTTATAAAGTTACGAAAACAATTGGGTTTAAAGTAGTTCAACATTCTAGTATTACACTTGTGTTAACATTCTCTTTAACCTCTACGTTGTAGTGAAGACAAAGGCATATATATTTGATACAATTCTGTAATTTGATATAAATTACACATATGTCGTTTTCTTCTTTGTAACTTTTTTTTGAATAACATCAAACTATGAAATATACAAACCAAATGTTGAATTATATACTTTACTCATGTATCGCATATTATAGTAATGTTTGTATTTAAGAAAATTTCCTGCAACCGTGGCATGTTTTTATACCCATTAACACAATCGCCGGTAAAAATCTTTCTTATATTTAAGAAAAAAATTACTAAGATAAAGACAGACGTTTTCAACACTTATGAGGTTTTGAGGTTCATATGCAACAATGAATGTGTTTGAACTTGGAACTTTCAAGATCAATTTGATATTCATCATATTAAAATTGTATCTTATCGAGGAGGAAAATATTGATATCCCAACAAAAGTTCTCGTTTTGAATATAAAACACAACGGTCGATGACATACAAATGTTATTACGGTCAACCATTTGATTTATGGGTGGAATGATATATCAACTCGAAATAAAATACGCTTTTAATGTATTGGTAGCTTTTGTATAATGGCCATACAAAACTAAATCTCTATATTTGGTGGCTTTAGCATATTGTAACGTACATAAATCGAGAGTGCAAACCAACATGTTTTCTAAGGTAATGTTGGGCTTTTGCAAACTACTTAAAATATCATTAGTTCTCTTTCCATAAAACTGATATTCCAGACCAGTATATGTTCTGGTATTATAAACAGCTAACTTGATTAAATCCATTCTTCACATGCGTTCATATTCTATTTAAAATACCTGTCTAACAGAGTAATTAATTCGTTTGTACATAATGGTGTGAAAAGCGTGTGCGGATAGAATAAGCGGTCAATAAAACAACGCATGACCAGCGTTGAGTAGAAGCGTTACGTCACTCTGTATCGATGTAGCAAAACGAGAAAATATGAAAGGAAGTCATTAAACGAAGAACACAGCTGTAGCACAGACTCGAATCGTTGCGGCTTTGATTCGACTTTTGAAGCTTTTGTTTCTCATTACCAAATAGTTTCCGCCTCTTTCAAGCTTTAAAGCTGGCGTAGCATTATAAATAATTGTATGGAGTTAGATAGATGTTTATAGTTCTCGTTGTTTTGTGATGAAGCGCATTCCAAACACTGAACGTTATACCGGATGACAAATTGTCAAGTACCGGTCAATGGCGGTCAGAAATATAGCTATTCCGGAGAGTGTTAAGCTGAAGTGATTGACAAATCGAAGCACTTACATGACATCCCACATGTCTGGTCTTGTGAGTTGGAACAATATTTAAATGGCGTACTGATGGATAACAGCGCAGGCCCCTCAACCTGGTTTGGCTTTAAACATTATAAATACATGCGCCGTCGTTATATGTCGTCATTACCAGTAAACAGATTACACACGGGTCTTTCCTAAGAAACCAAGAATGTTTGCGATGATGTGGTTCAAATATTTGACTCTGAATACCAGAATGAAACATTCAGGAACTGAACGCCACATAAGGCATATTTGCAGACTTAAACATAACACTAAGTATTCTAATAACTAGACACCTCTAATCAAATCACAAGTTCGTTCTATGTTCTATGTTGAACCAATTACCATTCTTAAGTCGATTAGGCACATATTTTTGAAAATGCCTTCTATTACATATTTTATGTAATGCTAACATATTTTTACATTTCGATTACATTTTCAATCCAAGATACTTTCAAAAACACGAACATGTGCACGTAGAACATGTTTGTTAACCTATTGTCTCGATTCTATAAATGTACTGCGTGTTGATTAGAATTTATTCATTATTCGCGTGTGGTGCCCTTATAGATAAAAAGGCGTGTAATTACGGTGCAGATCTGCAATTGACAGAAAAAGTTAGTACCACTTGATGTAGCTCTTTATTTGCGCATGTTTTATCAGGGTTGCAAACAAAACAACTGCACCATTACACGTAATGTACAATGTATACTGATTTTAGCATCCAGTTTTAAATACTTTCTTGTTATTTAAGTTTTGCGGACGCACAACAGGTGACAGGCGGTTGGATGAATTGAGGAACAAGATTTAAAACAGACATAATAATGGTAAATCTATAGTTGAGTGTGTAGACCAATGTTC
Source organism: Dreissena rostriformis (assembly GCA_007657795.1). NCBI lineage: Eukaryota > Metazoa > Mollusca > Bivalvia > Myida > Dreissenidae > Dreissena > Dreissena rostriformis. Next base: position 11,659 of record VMBQ01012579.1, read on the forward strand.
ATGATAATATATTAAGATTTGTTAAAGTTATTACAATGTAAGGTTTTGTTCTATTTAAGTAGCAGCGAACTTACCTTTGACCTCTTGTGCCATGCATAATCATCATATTGCCATTCTTCAATATACCAAGTTTAATCCAGCTACCTAAGGTAGTTCTACTGGGGTTTACCCAAAACTTCTAATTGCCAACGGATAAATATCTTATTAATTGTGATACATTGAGAAGTATTTTAACTGTGTCATCATTTATAAGTATCAGTTGAAAGAGCTGTAGTTGATAATTGAATATGATGTTAATCCGAAAGTACGCAATGTGTAAAGCCAGTAAATGTGTCTTGCCACCTTGCATTTCAAATTAGCATTCTAGCTCTGAATGCTATTCAGCCTACAAATTAAATAAGGCGTCTAAATGTAGGTTAGTATTACAAAATGTTAATGGTTGATCCTCAGTTTGCTCAGCTGCTATCAGCGATATGGAAAGTTACGAAACAAGGCGATTAGTCTTCCATACGCTCGCAAATGCAGGAGTGTTGCATATTGACATCGACATTCACAAACTGGTAGGACAACTGGCGAAGTTTGAACCTTAATTATGGTTGATAATGCATGTTGAACTAAGTGTGAAACTGTGTGCCTACTTCATATTTGATACTTGTTTTGTTATCATCCGCCATTACAATTTTGAAATGATGTTTGGTTTGTTTTCAGGATCGGTGTGCTCAAGCTGACTCGAACCATGACATTCCGGCTCGAGGCCGATGTCCCGTTATGTATTTATTTAGAAATCGTAATCACAAATGACCGTCGAGAGAATCAACCATGTCAAGCTTTTCAAATTTTGTAATATTTTTTTTTTTTAAATTAGTGTATTAAAATTCTAGTTCATTGCTGTATCTCTAACGACAAAGTCGTAAAATAGAAGGAAACCATTTTTTTTTCTCATTTATTAATGCGCTCTTATGAATTCATCAATTACACCAAGTAGAAATGTACACAAATGAGTGGTTTAACATTTTCATAAAGTACCAACTCCCTTAACAACACGCATGCACATATACTCAAAAACATACATAAACATGCACACATACATAGTCAAGAAAAAAAAGGAAAGTAAATAAACATAATATATAACATAAAAAACATAGAATTGGAATTTTGCATTTCTCTTTTAATAAGTATACTTCCTTTTTCACATATGTTCATAAACACAAACAATTACACGCACACTCACATCACGCACACTCTTTCACACACATCATATATTTTATAACATGTTTAACAGTATGTATTATAGATAAATATAATATACATATGTTCATAAACACACACAATTTCACGTACACTCACATCACGCACAGTCTCACACACACATCATATCTTATATAGCATGTTTAACAGTATGTATTATGGATGGATATAGCAACAAAAGTAATTTCTGTCATCCTATGTTTCTGTACTTTACAATTATAAATACAGTTGATAAAGAACAAAACGAAAAGGCGATCAAATACGACAACGATATTTTAGTAATTGTATGGGCATTGTCATTTGAAAAAAACTGTATATGAATATTAATTCTTACTTGAAACTATTGGTTGATGTGGATCCATTTTTGTTTGTGTGTTTCAATTTTGTTTTTAATAAGGGCAATTTCTTCTTCTGTTTGTATCCTTAACTTCAAATAATTTAAGAATATGTTAAATTTTGGAATGCATTTCTTTATTTTCATGTTGAATATGAATACTTTCATCAAAATGATAATACAATTGAGAACTTCATTGTGTAATTTAATTTCTGTATTTCCATGGAAAGCAGTTGTTTTATTTATTTCAATGTCAATTTTCACTCGTTTAAGGAACTTTTGCAGTTCTGTCCAAAGAGTTTGGCTTTATGAACATTCCCAAAACAAGTGATCGATTGTTTCAACGCTTTCTTGACAAAAATCACACAGACTGCTATTTGTTAGTTTACATTTCGTAAGAAACTTATTTGTTGGAATGATTCTGGATAAGAATTTGAATTGAAAGTTACGTAAGTAAGTATCAATTGTTGACTTAAATGGAAGTGTATATATTGTTCTCCAGTTGAGGTTTTCTTTTAAATTAAGGCATAAATTCCATTTTCTTGCTATACTGTCATCGATTTTACTTTGTGATTGTAACTGTATATTGTAGAGAGTTTTGTTTACCTGTTTAGAGTTTTCTATTATATCAACAAAAGTTTTCTCTTGTATAGTTAATTCATTGATTCCTTGCGTATACAATATTGATTTATATTCNTTTTATTTATGTAGTTTGACAGTAATTCTAGACATATAATAAAGAGCGACGAAAACAGAGGACAACCTTGACGAACACCTTTTTCTATTTTAAAATTTCTAGAAAGATGGCCATTGTTAATAATGACACTATTTATATCATTATAAAATACCTTAATCCACTGAATTATGTGTGGCCCGAAATTTAGATGATTTAGACATTTTATTATAAAGAGATGGTTCAAACTGTCGAATGCTTTCTCAAAGTCTGCAAAAAATAGAAGTCCAGGCTTATTATGATTCTCTAGATATTCAATAACATCGAAAATTAACCTAACGTTTTCGCCAATATATCTGTTTTTCATGAAACCTGTTTGATCAAAACTTATTATAAGTGGCAGAACCTTTTTTATACGATTTGCAATTGCTTAAGTTGCGACTTGTTAATGTATATTCAACAAACTTATAGGTCGCCAATTTGAAATATAATCAAGGTCTTTATCTGATTTAGGCATAAGAGTTATAATACCTTGTTTTTGTAAGGCAGTAAGTTCACCATTTTCAAAAGAGTAGTTTATTGATTTAATGTAGTTATCTTTCAGGGTAGACCAAAATATTTTATAGAACTCAACGGGCAGTCCGTCAGAGCCTGGACTTTATTGTTAGCCATTTCTAATAATGCGCACCCACACTCATAGTCAGTTAATTTTCTTTCACATTGAAATTTATGTTCTTCACTGAGTTTAGTTATTGGCAACTGAAAGAAATCAGAATTGTCGTCTCGTTCATTTGTTTTCTTATAAAGTGATTCATAATATGCTGCTTCTGCTTCTAGTATTTTATCTGTTTCTTTTAATATTTTTTCATTAACAATTAATTTATGAATCGTTTTTCTCTCAGCCTTTCTTTTTTCTAGGTTGGCAAAATATTTAGATTTTTTTTTCATTTCCTTCTATATGTATAGCTTTCGATCTTAAAATTTGTCCATTAACCTTTTTTTCATAAAGTTGTTCTAATTCTTCTTTTTTAGTTTTGATGTTCTCTATTATTTTATCAGTCAAATCTGGGGAGTTATTTTTCATTAAATTCCTTCTAAATGTTTAATTTCTGAAATCAAGTTTTCTTCGTTCTTTTTCTTTGCTTTATCTTTTGATGAACAAAAGCTTATTGTTTCGTTGCGAATATTACTTTTTATAAGCTCCCACATTGTATTCGGGTTGCAATTTTCGTTTAAGAATGTTATGTCATCTATACATTTTTTTTTGTATCCTGTTTTGATATTCCGTGTCTAAAAGGATTGAATTGTTAATTTTGAAATAACCAGAACCCTTTCCTAATAAAACGTTGTCTACACTCAATTGTACAAGAGAATGATCTGTTTTATACGCAGGTTTAATATTACATTTTGATATTATGTTACACAGGTTTTTAGATATCAAGCAAAAGTCAAGTCTACAAAAAATGCGTGATTTACAATTAGAGTGCCAAGTGAACTGTTTTTTTGCCGGATGCTTTATTCTCCAGATGTCACATAGATCATAAATGTCAATTAAGTTGTTTAAATATTTCCTGCATTGTAAATGTGTTCTTAAATTGCCATTCTTTTTGTCCAGTTCTGCATCTAAGACAGTATTGAAGTCCCCGCCTATGATACAGTTTTTAACGCTGTTCGCAAACAAGAATTCGTTTTTTTTTTATAAATGTATAAATCATCTTTATTTGGCCCGTAAATATTTTTAAGGGTGATTGTTATGTCTTGGATTTTGATATCTGCAGTAATTAATCGTCCGATTATGATTTCATTGAAATTTGATAGTTCTATATCACTTTTTGGGTGTAGAATATTCCTACACCTTCGCTGTTGGTTTTGCTGCCACTATAGACAAATCGACCAGGCCAGTCATGCTTCCATAGCTCAATATTTTGTTTTGTTAAATGTGTCTCTTGTAACATAAAAATAGAGTAATTTAGACCTCGATGCCATTCAAATACTTGGTTTCTTTTCTCTTTATTTCCTAAACCTCTAACATTTAATGTTAATATTGCCGTTTTCATTTGCTCCTAAAAAAGCCCATTTCAGTTAATAGTTTCATTTGATTTTGTTCTTGAGTCGTTATTTACTGCAATGCTATGCAGAATCTTAAAAAGGTAGGTAATGTCATATATATGTTTTTATAGTGCTATTTAAGTTGTATTTGAAAACAATGCATGGTTTCATATTATATGTTGTTTGAAATTTGTAGTTTGTTTTTGTCTAAGGCGAAAAAAAAGACGAAATTTAGAAAAAAATCTTCTAGGTAATGCATCAACAAGAATGTTCGATGTTTGAATACAGTTTTCCATCTTCGACCTGTTTTTTTATTACAATAAACCAAAATTGGAGCTCATGAAAGAAGAAGGATTTGTATTGATTTTATACGCAGTGTTTTAAGTATATTTAATATTTTCCCTAGTTAAGTTTTTTTTTTCGTTTCGTTAATCAGTACATGATGTTATATAAGATTTGTAGAACATTAGTGATATAAACTTTCTGTATCGAGAATGATAAAAAAAACGACAATACACCGACTTTTTATTTGTTGAAAAACACACAGTGTTCATTGTAGTATGTTAAAGATATTTTATTTTGATAATATTTCAAAAATATAGTTCAATTTGATTAGTGATTGATTTACACTTAAACACAATCACTATTAATAATTATCAATGAAAGATTTTGATATGGTATGATTTGAAATAAAAAGTAATACAAAGGTGCAAACAAAAGTATGCAAAAGGCGTGCACTTATTTCGCATATAAATACATTAATATAGGCATTATTTTTGAAATGCCTAAAGTACATGTACCTTTTCGCAAGTGAAACAAAAGCATACAAAAGGTATGCACTTATTTCGCGTATAAAGCACTAAAGAGTAATCAAAGGATCATATATACATATAGTGTTATTTTAATAAGTACTGTTGTATGAATGAATACATTATTTACATATTTATATTGTCGTCAATGCAAAGACATATAAAAGTGTTTTGTTCTGGTTTTAAAGTATCCAAATTAACACACAATATAAACACGTATTTAACTACAATTGCAATAGGACATAAATGCACAAAAACATGTTTCCTGTTTTCCTTATGGACTCATAAAGTATCCAAATTAACGCATAATATAAACATGCATTTAACTATAAATGTAAAAGGACCTATAAACATGTTCAGGTTTTCCTTATGGACTTATTCATACAACAAGTATTACTACTTTTATTATACTATTATAACATAATTTTTAATTATATTATACTAACCTTTTTTTATACAAACCTAATTTTTCGCAAATGTATATATACATCTATACATGTGTCATTTAACTTATTTAACTATATGCCTATTTTATTAATATACACATGCATTTAAAAAAAAATGTAAACATGTACATAAACCTGTTTCAGGTTTTCCTGATTTACTCATAAAGTCCCTAAATTAACACATATTATAAACATGTATTTAACTACAGCTATAAAAGGACGTATATGCAAATAAACATGTTTCAGGTTTTCCTTATGAACTCACACATACAACAAGTGTTACTACTTTTATAACACTATTATAATATAATTATAATTATATTATACAAAAGTAATTGTAAACAAATGTATACATACATCTATACATGTTTCATGTAATTTATCTTAATATATGCATATTCTATTAAGGGAATAGACAATTTGATTAACGAATATATCCAATTTTACAAGGACAAGCATATATATACATATACACATATACATATATACACACATATGCATACCTATACATAAACATATACATACACATATACATATACATACACATATACACATACATACATACATATACATATATACACATACATATACACATACATACATATACACATACATATATATATATATATATATACATATACATATACATATATATATATATATATATACACACACATATACACATATACACATAAACACATACACACACACACACACACACACACACACACACACACACAAACACACACACACAAACACACACAATTTGCTTGTACTACATGTATAAAGATAGACACGCATCTGTGCAATAGTGTCTAAAATTTACATGTCTTTAACATTTGCCTATACTTGTACATTTATACATAGTGTTTAATTTTGTAGCAATATTTCTTGAGTCATGTACAAGGGATACATTAAAAATGGTTGCCTGAACAAACATTCCATATTCATTGTTGAGTGTTCTATATACCTATGATAGCAATCAACGAACACAAGCACGGGGGTATCATGGTTATGTGTTTATGTTAATTCGGTGATCAAAAACAAGAGGATATTGTTGTCATATGTTTATGTTAAATTTGGCGATCAAAAAACACGGGGATATCATGATTCANGATTTTGCCCAGTTTTTCTCAGAACACGCCACAAATGTCTACTAACAAGAGCCTAAAAGGGATTCACGATTTAGAGCAAACTAAATAGTGACATGGTCTTAATAGTGTCAAGTTAAACATTATTACCATGTTTTATTAATATTAAGCCAAAATGATTTCTAGAGTTAAAGCATACAACCATTTAATTGTGAATAAGATTAAAAACCTTTATGATCAATGAGGTATTGTTAATATATACTGCCACGAAATATCGTTAATTATATGTGTATAATATGTCATTCATCATATTGAATTGTGCATCAATGTGACTCGTGTTGGCAATAAAGACGTAGATACATGGCTGTGATAATGGTTGTGGACGGCGGTATACCCAGTACAGTCATCGTCCTGATAATGGGACACTACATACCTTATGTCATTTTTTGCCGAAAGAGCTTTCTTTAAACAAAAATGTCAAGTGGTATTTATTATGTAGCAGTTGATGACTGTATTTAAGAAAATGGTACTTATAACAATTCAAAATGTTATGGATGTTAAAAAGAATTTCACTCCCGTGGAGTTTCACTATTCATATATTACTACCAAAAAGTCTCATATCCACTTAAAGCTTTGAACCACTGGTACGTAGTTTGTTCGCCTTCTAATGTTGAGGTTTCTTGCACTAAATTTGAACGTACAACTGTGATACTATTCATACACTATATCCCATACATATGTAAGGTTGTTGTACATAAATACATTATTAAAGTGACAATTTAACGACATGTAGATGTAGCAAATAAATGCAATAATACAATGCACGTTTATCACAAGCAAAAACAAATTGTATTTATATGATATACATTATGTACAAAAAATTGATTATATATTTTTTTACAAAATAATACAAAACCGATTGTTAATTGTAAAATCAGTACAATATTATTATCACTGACATTGATTTTCTTCAAATACACATTAGGGAACAAACTACAGACTATAGAAAATATGAAAGATTTTTTTTTTCAAATATTATAATAAAACGTTCATCGGCTTACTCCGAAACTGAAATTCCACGATATTTGCATTACTCAAACTCTGCCTCCTTAGTGCAAGGAACAACATCATTGCTATCTGAAAATTTTGGCAATTGTAATGTGCGTTTTGAGATTATGCACGGCATTCCGAACATAACAGTTGTATACACGTCAAACATGTAAAGTGTATTTTGCCTGAATCTGTACAAGCATCATTTCATTTAACTTTTTTTTTTAAATAAAATTCGTTATAGATCGAGTTCGTTATGGATGTTTTCCATAGATGCTATCATTGCAGCAAACATCGATTAATTAGATTTTGATTCCATTTATTCTTTAAAATAAATGATTAATTTTGATTACAAAATTGTTCACTATTGCATTGTTATTATTTTTTTTTAAATATTAACAAGCTTTTTCACATTTACAGCATTGCAAGCAAACCCTGTTTGTGTCTCCAGATAAAAGGTTGTTTTGATTGCCTTTTAATGTTCTAAGATAAGTTTAACTTTAATTGGTAAATGACAAAACCAATGTGATATAATATGTGGCTAATGTTTTAAATGTTTTAAATATATGATATTAATAACGACCACGACAGCAATCAACGTATCAGCTGTGTATGTGTATTTCTTTTGACCTTGCAGTCAAGGATAAGCCATGAAAGTGCAAGCAATTATTTCCAATGTTGTCCTTTTGGTTTTGCTAAAGAGACAGCATGCAGAAGAGACATTATTGAGATACAAGGAATCCGGGTTCAATACCCTAGCTCTTTGCGAATAGATCTCTTGGTTCATTTACGTGCTCAGTGTATAGCACCGCTACACGCGATAATTACCTGGGTTTAATACTAGTACATCTCTAGTGGGGTGGGAAACACTTAAAGCAATTCTGAAATTTCCAGTGCCCCGGCCAGGGCAGAACTCTAGTAGAACTGTAATAGATCCACAGCGAGCTAACGTATATGCTTTTTTATGTTTCCATTACATT
>VMBQ01012582.1:0-7500 GCA_007657795.1 Dreissena rostriformis
TTGCTAAATCGAAGCAATTTTTGCGAAGCGTATTAAAATCCTTGTTTTTAACAAGATTGAGAACATCCAGTAAACATCCAAATGTTGAATTCAAGTCATTGGGGCAAATTAATCTTTTTTTTTATTTCCTTTTTTAAATATATCCAAAACCTCCTCTTCTGCAGACAGCCCGGCATCCCGAGCCAATTCTGCAGGCATCCGCCTCCTTCTTATGGTTCGTCTTTGAATTTCAATCACCCATTCTTCACATCTTATCTTTTTACAGTTAATGGCGCTTTTGCATGTTGAGTAAATTTGTAATTCCAATGCTTCAAGTTCAGATGCTGCATCCTTGCAATTCATGGTAGGGTCCTAAAGACGTTTTGAAACCCGATCGATTCTTCACAGAAATAGATTATCATCGTAGACTTGTGTCTAACACTACATATATACATATATGTTCACTTTCAAGTATTGAAGGTACATACATGATTCGATAAATCTCACTTGTCACCACCACAGTCAGAAAGGAAATGCTAAACAAACTTCCTGTTATTTATTCGTCAAATTCCTTCCATGACAATATTGGAACAATGGGCGACAATTATACCCGCGAACTGTTAAATAACACCAATAAGTTGTTTTTTTTCCAATCCATTCACATTACATATACAATATTGTAAGAGAAGAATGACAATTCAACTTTTATTCAAAATCATTAACTATTTTTAATTGAATTAATTTTAATGAAAGTGATAATTCTTTCAAGGTTTAAATTGGTAGCAAATGTTATTTTGCCCAAAACCTAGGCGCATGCTAAAATTTAAAGAAATTGGAAGACATTATTGCCTTATGGCTAATCCTTGAGAGTTGGGAGAGAGAGTAATTTAGGACTAATGCGTTTGTTTATCAATTTTGCTAGTGTTTTTAAATTATGGAACAAAGTCAACGTTATTGTAGAAGTGTATCGTTATGGCGTAACAAAAGACAACTTGATTTTGGTTTGTATATTGACCATTTGAGTATAATTGGAGCAACCAAGTGCTAATAAAAATTTCAAATATAATTGCTGTAGGCAGTTGCCTAATTCTATGTTTCTGAATAGTATGCAGGATTTTAGTTTGTATTTGAGGCAACAATAAATATCATAATATTGCTACGGCGTTCGAGAAGAAGAAGACGATTTGTTTTGGCTCCCATAAAAACGCTCTTTCTGCCAATATCAGTTCCGAATATGAAGCCTATAGAGTCGCCATTGTTGCATTAAACATAAACCTGTCATTTTCCTTTAAAAATAAGAATACTATGATTAAATCACTTTCTTTATTGTTAATATGTTTTAAACACAAATGTACATTCTCCTTGTCCAATCTTAGTAAGTGTAACAGCAAACTGTATGCATTTTGAAACTTTAGAAACACCATCAGGAGATGAATTACTGTTGGCAAACTATAATTATCTATTTATGGCAAGTGACCACATGCACATACAATACCGGACACGAATGCAACACAACAGCAAACGTGTGTGTGTATATTTCGAAGTTCATGAGGTCCTTCCGCGCCTCAGGCTGCATTATGTGTGGACTCGGGGTGTGTCCCAGCACTCCTACCTAATAAACCTACTAGACTCACGCAATTTAGGACTAATTTCGATTTATATGGCTGCAATTTCCAGCCATTGTTTCAATATTGGTGGGGTCTTGTGCTGTGCAGGAGAAGCCGAAGTACCCGGAGGAAAACTCACCTGTTCGGTATAGTGACCACCAAGCAAACTCACATGCTTCTGGGAGCGGGGATTGAACACGGGTCGCCTAGGCGAGACGGTCTTATACTAATCACTGCGCTAACCAAACAGCCACAGCAGTAAACATGACTTCGATTGAAATGAAATCAGTGCAGTTTGGACGGACAATGAAAATAATTGGAAATTATTTTCTGATTGAAGTCTTTTGTAACCGAATAAAATGAATTTAAACCATAGTTTTTTATTCCAGAATCCCATCACAGAAACAAGTACGAGACACTGGTTGAACGTAATTCATTAATATTCATCTCATCTAATGGCGGCATGCAGGAGTAAATAGTTTATAACCATGTATCTACAGTTTCAGAAAATGCGTGTGCAGTTATGAAATAAGACCATTTTTATGTTCATTAAGTATTATATAAAACTGCAACTTCAACAAGTTAAAAAGTGTTCTTGGAGTAGTAAAATCATAAGGAAATAATCTGCATAATGCACTTTTCACAAATCGAGCAATATGTAGATATAAAGTCATATTATGAAGTTTAAGCTAGCTACACGTATATGTATGTGCATTACAATTGCAAAATGAAAAATTGCGCATACTATATATATTGTAATCGACTTTGTTAAACAAGCGTACTATCCATACTCAAACAATTAGAGATTATTCAAATGACTCCTAAAGACAAACTTGCCGTCAAGATACAACCAATAGTAATATGATGTAAGCCTTAACATTACTAATTCACATGAGTTTTTGTTTAAAAATAACGTCAGTTTAATTGCTTACAAACTTTAAAACTTGTGAACGCTTTAAATAATTATAGTACATGTATCACACATCGTGAATATGTTTCCCTCCCTTGAATTTCAATCTGGGACCTTAGGGAGCACGCTAAAGTGGCCATTCTTGAAATAGAACTAAAAGCGCATTATTAGTATTTCAATTGATGCTTGTAAGTCAATGAACAGAATATAAATGTAATGATCAATTAAAAGTCATTTCCACCATTAATATAAAACAAATATTTTTATAAAATGGCAAAAAATAAGTGTCATTCTCATTGTTTTCGCATTGCGCCACGATTCGAACTCACCCCTAAAGTCAGGTCCGTTATTAATTATGCATATGCACATAGCAGTATTTCATGTATACTTCATTCAATACTGATGTTATTGCACCCGTATCGTTTGTTATCGTTTGATCTAACAGTTAGTCTATTTTAAATATATATATATATATATATATATAAGTATGATCATATTGATATTACCGCAATATTAATTTAAACGGTACTAAATGGTAAAATCGCATGTTCGCCATGGTATCATTTTTTAAACAAAAAAACTTTTAAATGTGCGAACAGAAAGATGGTCATTACCATGCCACGTGTTTGATAATTTTTTAATACGTAACAAAATGTTAATTTCGAATAGCTCAAACATTAGTTTTTCAAGGCTAAGTATCAGTGAGTATCAAAATGCTTATTTTTCGACTATACATATTTGTATGAAATGCACAAAATGCACACTTTAAGTTATAACAAAGGCAACGATTTCGTAATTTAATAACTTCCAACTTTGAATTGATACTAATCTAACTCAGCTCGGAGCTGTTTTAGCTCAACTGAACAAAAAGTGAAAATAACTTCATATTTTTCACTTTTGCTACAAGCTATTCATTTGGACACAAACTCGATAAAGAACTAATTAAAACTAAATTTGGGTGTACGTTTTGGTCGTGTGTCATCTACAGTGAAAACGTCGGACATTTCTAGGTATTCAACAATGATTGAAAATACGAAACACAAATGTTGTGAAACGCTGAAATTTTATATGTTGTTAGTTGTCATGTTTCTATATACAACACAATTGTGCAATATATAGATTGGTGAAGCATATTGCTCTATAGCTCAAAATACGTTTTACGGCGAGATAATTATGTAAAGATCATTACGACATTTTATAAATCTGTCAATGCAAAAGAAGAACTCAAACTTTATGAGAATATAAATTAATGTCCCCATACTCTTGTCTCTATTTAAGTCAAACGACGAATTGCGTTTTTTTTGTTACATATTTTAACATTTGCCGTTATTCCTTCTAACCATAAAACATCAGTATAACAAAAGGAACTCGTTTACATTAAATTTAAGAAGACGCATTCAGTGGGAGTATGAAGCACTATGACCGTATCATGCATTTAACACAAACAAAGCTGTACAAGTATATCCTTATGAACAAAAAATATACATGGATATATACTATGACTATGGAAGAAAAAACAATTAATTTGATGTAACAACAATTATGATGTCATTTCATACGTCTAAAGTAGTGGTGTAACGTTACCGCATTACCAAAAAGCACATTTTCTTATTTATCGTACAGTTCTTAATGTAATAATAATAAATAACCGAGTGCTCTCCCTTGATCCTAATTATGCACCACAGCTGTGTTAAATCCGTAACATATATTTACTTTTCCGCTACAAAAGTTGATGTTTATGCTCAAGCATCCCAAAAATTATATTAAATTATGTGATAAATATTTAACCCACATACCTGAATACTGATGCTTTTAGTTATTTTTGCACCAATTACGACTGTTGTTTTAGAACAGCTTTAAGTTTTATGAAACGTTCATTGTGTGCAACTTTCATTTTGTATGCAGTCATGGAATAAGCGTTATCTTCAGATCACAAACTTAAGAAAATCTGAAATAATGAGTACCTTATTGTTTTTAGTGTGATTGTGTATGATAGTGTGTGAAGTAGGTTATGCACGATAATGTAATTTGTATACACATGCTGATTTGACAACCAAAGTAAAAAAAATATGATATGAAAATGTTTTTGCATATTTTCCTCTAACTTATTGCCACCATTTGGTCTTAAATAGGTAAACAGTATTTTATATTTTAACAAAGACATTCAATTTAATAATTGCCATGAGTGATATCACTTTTTAATATGATAAATACCAATTACGAAATCGTATGTACTCCATAATATTGTTGACTTACTATGTTTGTACAAACTTGTCACAACTCTTTAGTCGATACGAAATACTATAATAGTGAAGGTGAGTAGATTTTGACTTTAATATGATTTTATTTTTATCTCTTATATATGTGTACACAATTATTTTTGTGTTTTTAAACATAATTATTGGAGCCAATTTACTGGTTTACATGCAAAAATAAAGCGAAGTTGAATCCTTATGTTTAAAGGGTAAAAATCAGAAAAAAACAAACATTTTTGATTTCATAAAACACAATTGTTTCGGCAAGTTAATCGGAGTACTCTTCTATTTGAAATGTTGATAATTTGTTGTCATAAAGGAATATGACGGACAGGATTAATATCTCTAGACTTAAATTGAATATGAAACTAATGTGCAAATGCTTTATAATTGGCTTATTACTTTTATTAATTTAAGAAATGTGATGCTTGTCGTGCCCTGTATGATATTTTCTTTTTTACTGAAATATACATGAAGATGTTAACTAGACTCTATCTATGGATACTCGTTCTGGCATTTCATTTTTTCCTATTTTAATCGCACTTGTTTACCAGGTAAGCGGCTGTTTTAGAGACCCTCTTGCTTTTAACAACCGTGTTGCAAATTGACAGATTTGTCTGAGGCGAGTTTTTGATGTTTACAGTGTTGTTGTTTTTAAGGCGTATTGACACAATTCGTGGTGATTTACACATTTAGCATCAAGGAAAGGAAAATTGATATGAAGATGACATTGTCTCTGGCAGGAAAATAAGTTCGATGTCAGTATTAAAACATGTCCGAGTTTATCCATTAAAGTATTGAAAAACAATTAACAGTTGCAAAGAAAAATACAAATGAACATGTCAAGTATTGTGATTATCGTGTTTTGGATCAAATTATATAACGTTGTCATGTTTCGATTATCGTTTGAGTCCTAACTTAAAGGCATTAGTGTAATCCATGTTTTTATAGACGGACGAATATAATAGATTTACATCGTTACTGTTTTGCGAAAAGGGAATGCGTAAATCAGAAGGAATGAAGAAACTAGCAAGGAATTGATTTGATTATTACGGTAAGATTCTTTTAATACATAAAGTAAAAGCTTAAGAGAATAAAGCAGCTCACTTTTGTTATATCTGCGGGTATTTTTCTTGTGTGTATATATTAATAGACATGATACTAACAATTAATTGTAAATTAACATTTAACTCTGATTGGTAATTTTAATATTGAAATATTAATTATACTTTAGCGACGTTTACTTAAAGACGGTAGCAAGAACTCCCATCTGATCCTTATTGTCTTTAATTCTATAGAAAGTACCTTATACATTCTTACAAAAAAACATGTACTTAGATTTAGATTTTTTTTATAAAAATACTTCAGTATTGATATTAACATTCATTCATTCTTTTCATGTTTAAGCACTTAAAAACGGTTGATACAATTTGAACGGTATGAGGTTACGGCAAAGGATTATACTATATTATTTTAGTTTAAACCTCAATTTTTGCAAATTTGACCCTTCTTGAATTAAGTAGTGAAGTCACCTGATTCACATTTTTGTGTAATGTTGGTTATTTTTTGAGTATTTTAGACAACTATATTGAAATATAAAATCTGTGTTTATATGTACGTATGCTTGTATTACGTCCTGCTCCGACTTGTAGATGTTGTCAGTCTAATTGTTATGTTCGGAAAAAAATATTAACCTGTTGGCGTAATTTTTTTGGTGGCCTTTCTTGAATTTTCTCGATAACGTTTGGCGTTCCGACACATTTCTCTTTGCATTGAATGGAAACGCCCTTTCTCGAAGCCTTGAACTATTTTTTTCAAGAGAAATATACTTTCTCCGTCGTTCTAACATAATGCAGTTAAGATTAATATTAAAAAATGTATTATTGCAAAAGCTATTTTTGTCAAACAATTTAACATTTATGGATTGTTTTAAACAGACATTTCTACCTCTCAGTCCTTTTCCATTTTTATGAAATATTCTATTACCTACCTGTAATTTTATAAATTGCATTCATCAACGCTGTTGTATACGATAATTGAATTTTGGCGAATATTGTTTCAACTTCGGTTTTAAGTCAAAACGAGGATAACTTTGTTAACCAACGATTTGCATTTAATTCCACTTGTACGCGATGCTATTAAACCTTTGTAATAGTCATTTTTTCATATGCGAAGCCACCTTTGATACTCCGGCATTTCAAAAAATAAGGGTCACAATCATGTAAAAAGATAGTGATTTTATAGCTAGTCAAACGTTACTTTTTGAACCAGAAGATTGCAAAACCGTCACAATTCATTTGTTTTCATATTCCTTTTACCACTTGAACCAAATGACCATCAATACGTATTTGTTCCTTAACTATTAAGCCTTTTCACTGTATTTAGAATTTCAATTATGGTGTTACGTTACTGAGGGAATCGGATTTTCATATTTTATCTCACTATATTTTTGTAAGCGTAACCGACGGTGTCGCTTAGCATTTCTTTCCAGAATTGTCTGTGTTAGATGATACATATTTCCGAATAATAGATACGAACACATCGACAATGATTTTTGTTCTATGTATAAAGAAAAACCGATCATATTTTGTCTTCATTTATGAGCAAAGCATGTTCCCGTGCAAATTTTTGTTAAAGAGGTTTTCATCGCAACCATATACGGCAGCATTTGGCAATGTGTCTTTCACTTCGACGAAATAATTACTTATAATCTTCAATTATGTTATGTATCTGAAATGTATAATGTCTT
>VMBQ01012582.1:15000-28618 GCA_007657795.1 Dreissena rostriformis
AAAAATATAAGACAAATGCATTCTATTATGGAAATTAGTGCTGATTTCATACGTGGTAAGCAAGCCATCTAATGCCAGCCCAATATAAAGAACTGGTTATTGTCAGTCGTCTGTGTTGATATATTTTATTTACAAACGTATATAAATGTGTGACAAACACGGTCATGTCTTAAGAATATCGTTTCGTAAACTTCTTTGTCCTCTATGGTATATACTTGTTTGAGACACCCGCAAACTTGAAAAATAAATCTTACATTGTTATAGCACATATTATGATCTAAACATTCTTATAGACATGCAATACATTAATTATAAAATAAAAGACGTATGGCAAGTTATCATCCAAAGAAAAGCGTTCATGATGAATTCGATGTGCACCAGTGTATATACATAGTACTAAAATTGCGAAATGTTCATACAAGTTGTATACATGTTTGTAAAATGTTTTATCAATATATGAAACGTTAGATAATAGCAAATATGCATGCCATTTGTGTTATAACCACACATATAACGATAAGTGTATAAGAAAGTTGCATGACAATGCTGTTTAAAGTATAAAGGAATAATTAAACAACAGAAACATTAACTGGGGAGAACGTTTTTTTAATCCATGCTTTAATTTTATTCAAGCGAGCGACCAATGTATGCATATCCATACGTTTAGTTTTATTATATGACTAACTACTTAACTAATTTTCACAAAACTGTTTTTTGAAGTTTTTATCATAAAAAAACAACTCACATAGCTTTATGCGTATTTTTGAGTATCAGTTAAATATAGATGCGCGTAATCAGCTTCCTTGATACAATTCAAACATCAATTTGCATTTGACATTTGACAAGTGTAGCATAGCCGTTCGTTCCATAATGCTTTTATTTAAACGGTGATTGCTGACAGACATAATGACTATTTTAAACATGTTTATCGATGATTTATCAAATAAAAGAACTCTGTACACGAGGCTACAAAATAACAAGGACGTAGTCATTGAACAAACGAGCTTTGAATCCAGCTCACTTCGCATGGTTTCAAATAACCGATATATATATAACCTGTACCCTGTTTAGGCAGGCATTTGTCACTAAGTATTCTGTGAGTTCGCTTTTTAAAACCTGTTTTAATATCGCGTGCCTTTAAGATTGCGTACGTGAGCGCTCGAATGCGTAATATTTCATCATGTCAATACGCCCTTTGTTTATAACAACCAGGTACACAATTCTCATAGCAATCTATTATACCTGTGTAACTTGATAACACCCAGGGAAATCCCGTTCTGATGCAATCGATGCCCCTGCAAAGCTTCGTTTCGTATTCGTTAAAATCGGTGTGCTAAACTGTCCTTCGATGTTGGTGTTGGAAATTGTAGTAGATTCCGTGCAGCTTTGCAATTGGAGGACAAAATGTTGACATTTTCAAGGATTGGCAATAACTAACGAAACCCGGGAATATTAAGCTATTGCATTGTGAACTATTTTCATGTTTTAAACTTCCTTGTGGAACAAATATGTATACATGTAAAGCCGAACAAAAGCTGCTATTGAAACGGTGAAGACAATATTGACAATTTCAAGTATTTGCGATGACTTACTAAACCCGTGCAGAATTAGCTATTGCGTTTTGAACTACTTTCCTGTTTTAAACTTCCTTGTACATGTATAGCCGAACAAAAGCTGCGGGGAAGAAAATGTTAATATTTTGAAGTAGTTGCGATGATTAACTAAACCCGGGCAGACTAAGCTGATATTTCTCGACCGTCTTTCATGTTTTAAACTTCCTTGTGAAACAGATATGCATACATGTTCAGCCGAGTAAAGGCTCATTACAATGCATTTGTAAAGACTTGTTTTAGTGATCTCGTTTGTCGTTTTTTTAAGCGCAAAAGAAAGATTTTACTTTTTCCTGTTTGGAGTAGCTTTTGATATAAATATTACATATTGAGTATAAAGCAAGTTGCAGACGAAACGTTTTGAAGCACATTGTTAAAGTGTTATAAATATACTACGTAATAAAAAAGACAAAAAACACACAATATATACTGAATCATGTAATCGAGTGTTGTTGGAATGTTTGCAATAAATAGTTCTTAATATTACAGCCGATCTTGCAAAACATGCAACATAAGTTAAAAGAAAATAGATATTACAAATGTACGCTGCGTTATGAGCACATTGTAATTCCCAACGATTGTTTTAATTTTATTCAGTGCTATATTGATTTTTGTAATTTAACTTGCATGGCATGTCTTTATAAATAGGGCTATACAAATCTGCAGTCATTGAGTTATGGCCCTGCTTAGTAAGCAATTATAGTTTGGCTTCCTTATATCAGCCTAAATCATCGCGTTAGATTGCGCGGACATGATATTTATTACTGTTTGCATGTAGTTATTCACAACGCTCTATGTAAACACAATACACGCAATCTACTTAAATTCAACAATCACATAAATCACATATTGGATAGAAGAACGACAATAGACGTTTTAATATTACTTGAGACATTAAATGAGCGTACACATAATTGAAAGAATGTGTGAATTTATAGGTATAAATAATAATCTGCACTATTTAAGGATAATATGTGTTTTTTGAATACATGTTCGTACCCATTTTCTATTTCATGTCTACGATGTGAGTCAATGCGCTTACTTATAGTATCAGTTACACGCAGGTATAAAGTAGTTGGCGTCTAATGATATAACTCATATACTAGTACGTTCACTAAATCATCTTTGTAATGCATAGTATTATAGTAATAAAATAGCACCTTTTGTTTGAGGAGTGGTATTTATTGAAGGAAAGTTTAAATATGTTAGATGTATGTCACGTTCAATATAATTCTCATATACGAACAATTGCTTGAATAACTCATAAAACTAAATGCAATTCAAACAAATAAAAAAGTCACAAAACTATCTTCTATGTGTATGTTACCAAAGTTATATCCTACTATGTATGCATATGTTAAAAAATAAAAGTATTTAACGCAGCAATCAATGTTTAAGTTGACCATTTAATCGGTAAACGTTTCGCGTGGTAGATGAAGCCTTTTCTCAAAAGTCTCCCAATGTTTCTGGTCATGAGTCGCCAATACGTAAATTATATTTCAATTATTGCGCACGTAAACAATGTTCAGATATATTGTTGGCAGTTTATTGATCTGTCATTAGGTATCACTCTTGTGCAAACTGCCAAAATGGTTAACACTTCCCTATGAAAGCTTCAATACCGGTAAGTATAGAAAATCAACGTATCGGAAACAAGACAGTAACCCGTGAAAGCGATATTTGTTTAATAGATACAAAGTCGCAATCAGGAGTGGTCTTACGTTTGTCTCACATTTATCTCATTCAGAAACTAGTTTGAATTAACGAGGTTAAACTCTGTTATGTTTGCTTTCCTTGCAGAACCATATTTACTGTTTCGCAGGTTAAAGTAATTTCGATCTAAAAATTGAAAGAGCTTAATAATATGTGTACAAAGACATGTAATTCGCTCCTCGCCCCATTTGATCACTTTACATATGTTATAAATTAAAGGTGTTGTTGAACGCGTTTGCAGAATGGGGTGACCTGTAACCTACCTGTCGTTCTAGATCATTAAAACAGTGTGTGATATCGCATACCAAAGCATGCTCGTCTAAAACACGACATTACTTTGGTATGAGAAGTACAGTTAACTGCGACTTTACAAGTCACATACGTTTGCATTTTTTTCTGGTTGATTTACATTGTGTTGCATTTGCATAGCGTTTGATAGTGTATACATAGTTTTCTTTAAAGTAATGTAATTTAAATATGTATGTCTGTCCGTCCCTATAGTTTACCTTCTCTTTTGAACGACCCACTCGATTCAAATGAATTGTTCTCATATTTTAAGCCGTATCCTACGCGCACAATAACATTTCAAATATTTAATATAAGCGTGTATGGAAGATATTAAAATGAATATTGATTGTCTTAATCCATGCTGATTTGAAAAGATGGCACGCGTCAATGTCGTTGTCTTCATTTCTAAAACATGCAATTCGGGCAAATAATATGTCGTGTTACATGCTACATCGTTCTTTTGATATAAATTGCAATGCACTTGATGGTTATGTCATGTCATCAAGAACGAGGTCAGAATTTTGTTGAGATTGTATTTATTTGCTAATTACAAATAAAACCCGATCACCAAGTTTGATTATGAGGAAATGCATGCAAATCAATGTCTCTACAATTGGTTAATAGAGCTATAAACAATATACAACCAGAATAGTATACACTGTTATAGAAATAATCTGATTACTAATTCTGAAACAGTAATTTATTGATATATAATTTTATTTATATCATTTGCATTAAGGAAAAATGTTTATTTTGATAAAAAATGTTGATACATGGGGAAATTTAAGAAACGCTACAAACTAGTAAAATGATTGAAACGTTGTTATTACTGCACACTGAACGTAAACACAAACATATTGCACTAGTAAGATTAAGTATAAAATTCTTGAATAGTTTGATACATAGCATTCTAACAAGCGTAATTCAAATGTGAATACAAAACACAATATAATCATCAGGCAAATCGTATACGGGAATGTCTTTTGCATATACAATATGTTTTTATGATATAGATATTACATTCATTACATTTAGAGGAATTTTCAATTTATGTGTGGTATAAAATGTAAACTTAAAGCTCACCATGTGCACGTTGGACATAGTAACTATCATATGTGCACATTCGTATTCCTTTGGGTTAATATATATGGCATAAAAAACTACATATACAGTATCAGGAAAGGAACTCGTCTAACCAGTCATTTGTCTTTTATTTTAGTCATGTGAAAAATTAGCTATGTGAGCTTAGCTTGAACATATTAAAAATTAAAAACCGAACCATAATATATTGTTAACCGGATAATTAACCAACATGGATGTGTTAATTCATTTGCTGTAAAATAATATCATTGTATTTTAACATTGGGTTTATACATTTTATGACATTAACTACACATACAAAGTACACTGCACAATTACGTTTGGGGACTTGTCTCTTATCATAAAGAGAGCATGCATTTGTCAACTGTAAAAATAAACATTATATGTTAGGATATAACTATTTGCACGTATATTTCATGTTAGTTTCTGTAATAAATGTATGCATATGAAAAAAAGCAATAAACATAAACATCTTAAAATACATGTCTTGATGTTCACGAAGATAAACGATATCTTCCTCATACAATTCAGTCAATACAATCTTCATCAAAAAAATTCCATCAAGGAAGTTTAATTAGTGTATTATTGTCCCAAGTACATTATGTATTTGCATATACCTGGCAGCCCTCGATATACTCTTTCACGAACTGATGACAGAACCGGTATTGTGCCTGAAATGTTGCAAAGTAACATTAACAAAGTGAATCTTCAGCTGCACCAGCAGAAGAGAAACCTTATTGCAGCATGGTTTCCTTTATTTATGCTTAGGAACCAAACAATAAACAGTGACACAAACCCCAGTTACTACCCATGGGGCACAAATACACAACAAAAACTCAAACAACAGCAACGTGAATACAATTTTGGTCAATAAATGAAGTCAGTCGGCCGGTTGGTTGTCCAGTCAGTTAGTCAGTCGGTCAGTCAGTCAGTCAGTCAGTCAGTCAGTCAGATATTCCGGTTGGCATGCAGTTTGTCCGTTTTCGTATTTTGGTATTTCCGTTCATATGTATGCATCTATGTTAGATATTTTGACTATATGACATATTTATAATTCCGGTAACTATACATAAATATTCACACGTAATGATTATTAAAAAAACAATATACGTCTGCTTTTTGTTTAGTTTACGGAATTTCAAAAGGTTTGCACACACTTCAGTGTTAAGCTTTATTTGTGAAACAAACACAATAACCTCGTTAATGATGACTTGATTTCTCCGTCTTCTGATCATCCTAACTGTTTCTGCGACAGCCACCTCCCCGTCTCGTGTGCATCGTTCCACGAGACACCATAGAACCGCAAACAATCCACTCTGGCTATATCCGTCGCTGTATGCGTGAAAAACAGCCCTGATTATTGCAGAATCTCCTAGTTTAAGACTAAAATAAGGCTCATGTGGCGAAGTGGATATGGTGTATGTATAGGTCTAAGTACCGATGTCGACTCATGGTACGAGCATTCTTAACATATCTCAACAAACGCCAAGTACTGGTACTACCAAGGGAATACACAGACTCGAGAGCGTCTCAATTATCTCTATGCGCTCTATGCAATCAAGAGAAAATACAATATTCGATTTAAAAGAAACAAAAGAACGAGAATAGCAGGAAAAGTGTTAACATAACGCTCACCAGCACTGAAGAACGACTGGTTTCTTACAGGCGCTTTCTTGAACACTAATTAGCAGACTCATAAGGTCTTTGATGTTGCAAAGGTCCAAAGTATTCGACCATTTCGTAAATCGGAAAATTCGGACTTCGAAACCTTCGTACTGAAAAAAAAACAGTATAATGAGGTAGCCTTACTGCAAATATGCGTGTATATCTAATGTATATGAAAAACAGATAATATAATAAATAAGATTTTTACCTCTACAATATTTTTAAATTGTACAACGGATTCTTGAAAAACTTGTTTCTGTGTGTCAGACTTAGTTGTGGCTGTGAATGGTCCGATCAAGCAGCTATCACTACTGCCCGGCATGTAGGGTTCCACCTTGAACACAAACATTCACAATCCAGTTGAAGTTTTATATAAAAAAAAGCTGTGTAAGTATACTTTAATATACGTTGATGACTCTGTGCTTCATACAAAAATTACCTCGTCGGCGAAAGTCACCACCGTTCTGATATTGTGGTCGTGTAACAACCGCACAAAATCTATTTCAGAGCTCACACGTGCTGATTGGGTAAGTATCAACCTATCCTTCTCTCCGAATGTCTTAAAGAAAGAAAATAACGCTTTACCATTTATCAAATAGTAACCAAAAGCACCATACCTTCGCAGAAGAACAGTATAGTGCGAAAATGTTTTTAAAACTGAAAAAAAGAACAATTGTAATATATTGGAGTGAAACAAACTGCTCACAGAAATATAAACAGCGTTGATATAATTGTTATGTCCCGAAGTATTCAACGTCATGTTAAGTACAGGGCGGTATCTGTCATCTGCAAAAGAGGTATTTCAATTAGAAATCTGATGCAATATAACATAGAACAGAAATTAAAAGTTTATTTCGACTTAGGCATATACAGCTTATCGCAATTAACATATATATATATACAATAGCAGCATGCGTTTAAAGTCGGTACAATCATACATCATTTCGAAGAATAACAAATGTACAAAAACAAAAAATATACATGTTTTCGTGAGAGTGTCCCAGGGCGGAGGTAAATGCATAGTGACCACATAATGCCAAACGTACTTCAATAATTGCATCAATTACTACATTATTCTGTACCTAATTTGCTTTAGTGGAAAGATAAAAAATATTTAGACTAAATATACAACATATGTTATCGTATTTTTAAGCATTTTAAACTGAACACGACTAGTTGTCTTAACAATTTTTCATTAGAGATATTAAGTTTTTCAATAAACTAAGTATGTATTATAACGTAATATGCATTACTTAAACTTTATTTGTAAATAATAACTGACGAAACAAAAACACACAAAAAGTGGTAACGACATTGGTGTCATACAATTAATATTGAATGTTATTGCTGGCTGTTATATTAATTTGGTATAGTGTTTAAGCTTGAATGACTGTCATTGTAAATAAAATCTAACTTGGAACAACACACTGGTCAGCATTTTTATTCAGATTGTCTGGCTTTTCGCCATCTAGGACTAGCGTGTATTCACCGTCTGTCCCAGCTTCTTCCCGATCAGGGATGTGTGATTTGCAAATGTGCTGAAGACATGTCAATTTCCGTTATTTACAAATAATTCATGAAAAAAGTTCTTATAATTTTCTCGTTACAAAATGTGAACACGCCTAGATCATTCTTTCAAAGAAAAATATCCATGGCTTCTAAATATGTACCTGATATTCCTGGTTAAGGGAATCAGGTGTGCGTGGAGTGTCTAGAAAAGACGTGTTTGTCAATACTTCCCCAACAGTGCAAAGCGCTTCACACAAAACTTCGTGGAGGTACAAGTACTGGTTCTGTATCAAATAATAGATATACATACACGAGTGAAGACCATTTTAAAATATCATTGTTTTTACAGAACGAATAACATTGCCATTGGTTTAGTTTCGAAAATCGACATTTATGTTACATCGAAGGCGTAAAAAATAGTACTGGTCGTTTTTAAAGTAAACATAGTAATACGTGTGTTATTAAACCTTGGTCTGAACCATATTGATTCTTTGTTGACGCAGTAAGAGTACAGCATCAAACACATTTATCTGTTGCTCTGATATCCCTTGATCGTACAGATAGTCAAGTGCGATAAAAGTTCCAGTTCTTCCCACGCCGGCACTGAAAACAGAACTCTTTACCATTTAGAAACGCCCTTAAAGGAAAGAAAAGCATACATGGACACTTTGACATAGACAAGTAACAGGTTTTTGTCATGTAAACGATTTTGTGTAAACCTGCAATGCACAATCCACGGAGCACCATCTGGTTTTTCGACATGGCGAACCTTGCGCCAAAATTGCATAAGGGACAGAGCTGTGTCTGGAACATCTTTGTCCGGCCAGGCAGTAAAGTGTAAATGGTTGACAGTTTGTACTTTATTGGACCCAGCCTGCAAAAACGTATTTATCAGCTATAAGCATATAAACAATTTACACATGCACAAACAAGAACATTAAACAAATTATATATAGTCAGTCGGATGATATTTTCAGTCATCAACATAACTAGTATTTTGTTAAATTCGGTACCTTAGTGCAGTGCAACGTGCGAACAACAAAGTTCGCGTAAGTTTCTTCTGAAAGGAGACGTATTGTGTATTCACTATACTGACAGTCATTTTCATGGCTTGTTGGCCAGTATTGGAAGCATTTTCTCTGTAAACCAATACAAGTTGCAATCAATGTGAAATATGTCATTGCATAATCCAAATATTTTGTTTTGATAGAACTATTCGCCACCAAAATGAGGATTAGCTTTACTTTTGAATCCTCAACAAGGTTTGTTACCATTGCTACGACCCCAACATTGTGCTCCCAATTCATACTCCAAAAATCAGCTCTTGTTGAAGCGAGTGGCCCTTATGGTGACAAAACAGATTTAAATGTCATTCATTAGTTCATAGGGAAATTGGTAGTTATACAGATTCAAATGTAATCCTAATCATGACATACATCACACATAAGAACCGTTTAGTACTGTAAAAGAGTTCTGGGCAATCTTCAAACTAAACATAAACACTATTCACAAATGCTACACATAGTCAAAACGTAAGTTCATTTACAAAATACAACTGTTAATTTACAAGCAATATGTCATTTGCATGTGTCATAAAACGGCAAAGTACAAGATAATACACATCAACGCAACTTCAAATACAACTGAGATCACATCATGAGAATGATTTAAATAAATAGCGTCTGGTGAATCACTACATAATAAATAAATGTATATTGGTTTGAAATGGTAACGGTTTATACATTTACATTTCACGAAGTATATGTGTATATTAAATCATGTATATGAAAAACATGTAGTTTTCTGAAACATGTAGTTTTCTATTACTTTGTGGTTTCTGAGTAAGTTTTAGTGTAAAACAAATTATACCTTGGGCTGCAATATACTTCTTTGGTGACGAATAACCCTAAAATAAACGGATAAACAATTATCTGTCTCATAAGAAAGTTAAAGCTTACAAGCTCAATTATTTCATTTAAAAGAATAAAAAAATGCATATTACATCAATGAAACTGGCATTAATGAAATCCGTGTCGATATCGTTTCCGACTACAGGCAGCTTTACGCGATTTTTGTCATCTGGAAGGATACATAATTTACAATAACATAACGCACGAAACACATGTTTTCAAATAATGTTGGGGCAGCGTTATATATTGGCAATAATAAACTTCTTGCCATCAGAAACGATACTTTTAAACAACCAGAGCTAACACTTTCATGGTGTCTTCAACAAAATCGGATCTTCAAATTGTACTTATGGTCAATACAAACATATAATCACCTTTCATCGTTAAATTAATACATACATTTGCATTAATTTCCAAATAGTTTGAAACATTCAAATGAAATGACCTTTTTTTTAAAATACCTAACAGCAGCAAAAAAACACAAACATTATATGATCCAAAAAGAAGACCAAAGCGACATTAATTTCATCGCACAAATACACAAAGTATTTGCCAAAGCAAATAAAGCAAAAAAAAGCGCTTTATGTCAGTACTAAACACTTGTGAAAAACAGTTTACGTTTAAATCGAAGCGCTGCATTATCATATACGCAAACTTAAACTTACACGGATACATGTTCTTGTATCTGTTTTTCAATGTATTCGCAGACTTCAAAGCTGTGTCGGTTGAATACGAAATTGATTCACTTGCAACATGCAATGCCTATAATATATGGAGAAACACATGGTTACTGTTTACTTTTTATTGTGCTATGTATGTATGTATGTACGTACGTACGTATGTATGTATGTATGTATGTATGTATGTATGTATGTATGTATGTATGTATGTATGTATGTATGTATGCATGCATGCATGCATGCATGCATGCATGTATGTATGTATGTATGCGTGTGTGTATGTATGTATGTATGTATGTATACGTATATATACGTATGTATACGTAGGTTTACGTATGTATGTATGTATACGTATGTATGTATGTGTGTGTGTGTGCGTGTGTGAATGCGTGCGTGTGTGCGTGCTATGTATGTATGTATATATGTATGCATGTATATATGTATGCATGCATGCATGTTGCATTGTTAAATATTAAATCACACTGGTAATTTTCTGCAAATAACACACACAAACAGTTAACGTAAACGGGATTTTTGTCAAGAAATATGGCTTACACTAAATTCGGTAAACACTTCGGTGCTATCGTCTTTGGCTTTCACAACAGCTTCTTGTAAATTATGAATGGCGATATCCCTACTTCTGAACTGTTTTCGTTTCTTCACGATATTATCATATATTGGATCTTGCTCAAGTACACACGACGTTTGCCCGTGCGGCTGAACAATGGCAACATCTGCCTTTCCTGATCGTATGATGTCACCAACAAACGCGTTACGGTGCGGGTCAGGAGTTTGAGTAAAGTCCATTCTATCAGTATGTTTCAATGCACCAGTATGCGACTGTTGGTTAGTTTTTACAACAGTGTTTGCAGCTTGAATGTGCTTCGTTGGTTGTTTGCGATCTTTGGTCGATGAGCTTGTCATATTATAATTGTTGGAGCTCGGGGTCAACATACCTTGAATGACATTAATATAATAATTTTGTAAAAAAGCTTTGGTTTTGTTGCGAGTCTTGATTTTATACATATAAGCATATGACAATTTTCAAATTCACTTAGTTTATGAGTAGTTTATATGACCTGTTATAAGCAATATCAAGCACAAGCTTGAGGAACGGTGAACAGTGAACGCATATTTACCAATGTTTTCATATGTTGTCTTTTCGGGCTTCTTTGTACTAGATCTTAAACAGACACAGAGTGAAAACCGTTAACGGAAAAAATACTGCCGTCCTGAAATACACTCGTATACTTCTTAACGACACGACATAACGAGTTCTGTTTTGAAGAAACTTTTTTTTATGTACATATTGCTATGTTCCTGCATTTGCTTAATGAATATAATAGCAAGTTAACACTTCGTTAAGTTATTGAGACAAATCGTTAACATGCAAATTTACAACTTTTAATAACATGCCACTGCTCCTCTCCTTTACGAGTGTTTCCTAGTACCATCTGATGACGTCTTTTTGGAAAAAATATTGTTCATGTGATATATGTTTCTCTTTGACGTTTTAAGTTTATAGTTTTCCAAATATGCCAATATATGATAGAAATATAAGTGGTATACCTTTTGGGTAACATGTGCTGCGATATAGGATCTTTCCGGTCTGAAATAGCACATATAAATTTCATACAATACTCTCTAAATGCATACGTAATAAGAGTCAAACGTGACATTGTCGTATGCAAATAAGACTCGATCTGTAAAAACCAAGCATGATTCATGTGCGTTAAGTATCGTCAATACAGTGCTGGTATGCAAACATACATTGAGCACGGTTATTATTCATCCAACAGCAGCTTATAATTGAGTCGGTTTCTCGGATAACCTGGCTTAATGCATGTGCTTAAAGTATCGAACTAGATGAGCATGTGTAGTCCGCACCGGCTACTCCTGTACGACACTGTAGGCTTGCATTGAATGTTTCGTTTAAAGGAAGCTTCCTACAACGGAAAAAGTGTTAAGGCGCAGATAACTGACACTGATAAGTCTGTGCTGACTAAAAAAGCTATTCTGGGACGATAATTTACACACATGCATTAAATCCGATTTTCCCAGAACGCGTTTCAAATGTAAACACACACGATAATACGATTCCAATAGGTATTATGTATATATTAATGTATAACCTGTATGTCTACGCCTCCAAAGTATAATGCCGGCAACGATGATTACTATCACGGACATACCACCTATAGTACCACCGACAGCTTGTGAAACAGATCCTTTTTGTTCTGGAATGATAAATGTTGAAACGCAATAATGATTTCAATCCTTTCAAGTTAATACAGTAAAAATGTTCACATGTACTTACATTATTTACAATAATATAAATTTACCAATTTCCGCTTGGGTCGATATTTGAATATAATCAGTCCAAGTAGAGTTTCCAATTATGTTTTCCGCTTGCATTTTCACTTTGTAAGTGGTCTCTGGCTTTAATCCGAGAAGTGTGTGCCTTGTTCTATTGGCGGGTACACGTATTGCATTCCATCTTTCAAGATTGGTGTCTGTGTAGTTAATTATAAACGTTTGTTGTTCTCCGCCATTAAAACCAGGTATCCATTCGAGTTCTATTTCAGTGATTCCTGTTCGTACCACATGCACTTCTTTGGGGTTTTCAGGTGTAGCTAAAATAGTGTTTTTAATAATGAATATTGGACTATTAAGCATTGTTTTTTGCAGTGATATACAACTGTGTCGAGTTATTGTGTGCAAAGAAGCGAAATCGACAGTGGCTTAATATAAATATCTGGAATGATAAATCGTCGGTTCGTATCGAAATAGCCTACATTGTAATGTTTTGTTTTTCAAACAGGAATTATAAACAATAAGGTTGGGCAGTTGAACTACTCTTAATTATAAAAATACCATTCAATTTTTATGTATTTTTACGCGAAAACCAATATCAAGCCCGTTTCGTTGACGTCAGCGTAATGTATAATCATGGTGACGTTACTATTAGAGATGCATACAGTTAACTCATGGTAAGAATTGCAAATTAAAAAAAACTGGTTAATAAACGTAATCGGTTTTGTTTGAACATCTTATTATCAGTTGCAGTGATAGTGTTGTTTATTTTCTTGTTTAATGCGTCTTGATGTGTTTTTGGCGTTAAGCACAATTATCAACTGCTACT
>VMBQ01012584.1:0-18815 GCA_007657795.1 Dreissena rostriformis
GTACAGCGTAACTCCGTTAACCTAAGGCCTGTTGAACATTATAACTCGAGTCGTATCGGGTGTTTTATTTGATGTGGTTTGTTGTGGTTTATCATGTTTGATTTTCTATAATGTTATTTTTATCTCTATTGACTTTTAAGGTTTCATGCCTTTTGCACTTTGGATTTGTTTGTGTACTTTGTGTTGTGTATGTATGTGTGTACTGTTGAATGTTTATATATCGTGTAACCCAGCAATGTTCTTTATGTGTTACCATGAATGTACATTTATGCATGTTTTAATTTTTGACAATGCCATTTTGGCAGATAAGAATATGACAAACATGAGGTTAACGTTATACCTTTCTCTTTAATTTCATACTTCAACTTTTACCCTAGCATTGTGAATAAAGTTACCGGGTTTTCTGTATGCAAAAATGTTGGTTTTATTTGAATTAAAGCACAAAACCCAAGTTTATAATACACCGTTTAGAATAAAATAACAATTGACTTCCTCACGCCGGGTTTGCGGATACTTTTATAACGGATGGCACTTCGATAACAGAGAACAATAAGAGCCACGCGCGAGAGGTGAGTCCTGCAGCTTTTTTTGCATTTATGTCCTGTTTATTTGGTTTTCAGAAACTGAAAATATTTTGGTCGATAAATGGTTTAGCACTTCGTATTGCGAAGAAAGAAATTGGCTGTAAAAAAAGTGGAATTATATATAAAAAAAACACACGATAAAATTCCATCGATATTCAGAATGAATTGGATGATCAGTTCATATTTCAACAAAATACAAATACTTGGAAATAAATCAAGAACGTGCTTACTATTCGAAATAAAAGATCAATATGTCCATTAATGTTACTACATGTTACATTTTAGTTAACTAACGTATTTGAGGAAATTCAAATGTTCAAAGTGTTGGATGCACAATTGTCGTGGGCACTTCGTTAACCGATCATCTCAATGACAATGGCACTTCGATTCCCTATTACTCGAAACTTTTAAACAGATATAACACACTCTTTTTAGTGAATCAGAAATGATGAATTCGCTGTGGAATACTGTTATAGTAAGCAAGCAATACATACAAAACTATGTACTGATGTAAATTAAAAACCAATTACCGAAACATTTTTTTATCCCTTTGGAATATGATTTTGTATAAATGTGAAAGACAAATGTGAACCTTATTCGATATGTCTGATGAGTACAGTCTATATGACCATATATTTTCCAGTTTTTGAGTCACCCAACCGCCGGAACTACGCATAGTACACGAGCTTAAACAATTACGAAACGGTTGATATAAAGCATGTATCATTATGTTCTCATTAAGGTTCTAAGGCCATTTACTTATATATAAGAAAGCATGTCTTGCAACATCACCCTTCTAAAACTGCGTTACGCATGTGTAACAGCGTATTTTGATTGTGTGAAAAGGACGAGCTGGCTATGACAATACCTCGAGTTTTCTTCGAAAACAGCAGAGCTAATAAAATGTTATTTGTTTCCAATAATATTGCAAAAAAAAAAAAACAACGTAGGTGGGCTTTACTTTTTCGTTAACTTGCAAGGTCATGCAAAAATCTTCCAAATCATTACTTAACAATTTCTTCAGTTCATTTTTTTATAAAATATAATTAATTTAGCGAATATGATCAAATGAAGAAACAATGATTAAAATCGGTCGGGTTATTTGAAACAATTAACTTTTGAGGTACGCCTTAAAACAAAACCAACTTAGTCAGGCCAGTTATCAATTGGAATTTCAGACAAAACAGATACAAAGTTGGATTATTTTCCACATTTATTAATAAGATACATCAGTAGTTTTGTTTTTAAAGAACCATACAGATATGAATCGTCTAAAACTAAATATTGTAACTGCGGATGCATTGCATAAACTCGTCAAAAGCAGAATATCTTTAAAAACCAAATCTTTAAAACATCTAATGACTATACATGAAGAATCAAATGTTCAGACCACCAAACCGACCATCTGTCAAAGGTATTCCTATAATATGTCCAGACGTGCGAATAAAAATACATGAAACCATTGATTAAGTAATAAAAATTTAATACTTAGAAAAACACTTATACTTACACAATAACATACATATGACAAGTATTTAACAGAATATACATGAATCAAAATCTATGTATGGCTTCTGTCCCATTCAAAAGTATCTAAGAATCCATCCATTGTTGTATTGACACTGACCTAACATTGAGGTTATCTTCAGGTAATTACTACATCCACATATTTCTCAATTGTCCCCAAGTTCTCACCAAGGGGAAATAACAAAATGTTAAAATGTTGCTCTGCACCCGGGCTGCTGAAAGCTTGATTTAAACCCCGAAGCTTGCTGGAAAGTCTGCAAAATAAATAAAGACCAATTCATGTTTGAACACATGAGTTATGTGCTCCGTGTTAAAGGTGTGCAAAACAAATAACATTGTGAATTTCAAGATACCAATGATCCAAAGATACTTTTACAAGTAAACATTGAAAGCAAAATCACATGAGTACGTTATGACAGATGTAACGCTCTTTTGGGCACATCACTGATGATAGAAGGTGAGATTTGTTAAGCCAGTTATAATATACATTATAAGGCATTAACAAAGTACGCAGAAACATCACAAAACCCACTTGTGCCCATGTGACTATTTGGAATATCAAGCTGCTTGTCCCATTTTCACAAAACACTTTTATTGACAAAAATTAATAAATGGCATTTGACTAAGACAATCATTTTTAGGGACTCTGATGTTAAAATTGGCGTTCACAAACCATTTGAAAATAGATTGTGCATATATAGATCAGTGTTAAATTTGTGGATATAGTAAATTGATATCAGAAGACATGGCCAGGAGGGCCTGGATTAAAATATCTTTTCAAATCAAAGACCATAAAATATGTATATTGCCACTGTCATTGTCAATGATTTAAGATAAAATGATGAAAAGGAAAAGAAAAATGAGACACTGTTTTTAAGAGTGACTAAAAAGACAAAGTAGTGATCCAATGTGGTGGGAATGAACAAGGTTACATGTTATGTTTACATGAACAAGGTTAGTGTACTAATTAGAGCTTTATTGTTTCAACTTAACTCACAAAAATTATTCCATTTCTGAGTGTAAACAAAAATAGTATTGCGCTCTAGTGCGGTAAGGATTTACTTACACTTTATTATGACGGTTTATAGTGATTTAAAATACATCAGTAAGAATTCACTTACAGTTTTAGCAGCAACACTACCACAACGGTCCACTCTGCAGGCTTGAAAGTGATGTTGTCATTAGTGAGGCTACAAGAACAACAGGCATGTATAGGGCATGGTATCCACCTAGCGATCAGGACATCACGGGTTAGATCCCCACTGTGGGAGCGTTCTTTAGATCAACCTCAAAGACACCAAGTGCTGGTTCTACTCAGGAAGCCCACTAGAGAGATTTTCAATGCAATCAAGCTTAAATAAGAACAAGAGATGTGTTTGTCAGAAACACACAATGCCCCCCACTGCGCCCCTTTGATTTTTGACCTTTGACCTTCAAGGATGACCTTGACCTTTCACCACTCAAAATGTGCAGCTCCATGAGATACACATGCATGCTAAATATCAAGTTGATATCTTCAATATTGCAAAAGTTATGACAAAACTTAAACCAAGGTTAAAGTTTTGGGACAGAATGACAGACAGACAGACAGGCCAAAAACAATATACCCCCCCCCTCTTTAAAAAAAAGGGGCTATTATAATGCAATTACAAACATTTGATTTGTTTATCTAAAGAAATGGATTATTCACCATAATAAAACATTTAACAGACAATAAAATGACCATATAAACTGTTAAAACATTCTGGAATTGGCTATAATAAAATTTCATGTGGCTTGGACTTGCAACATTGAACTCGAGTGAATTGCTGAAGGCCTACCCATAAATGCCAAGTAGTCAGTTTAAAAAGTTCAGTGATCGCTTACCTATGACAAAAGTTTCCCTAACAAAATTTGAAATTTATTAGGGAGAAATAACATCTTCACCTAAATAATAACTACTAGGGAAAAGTAAACAAATTATACAGCAACAAGAAAATCCTGAAAACTGTAAAACTTGTTTTTTTATTTCATAAAAAACGTCACTACTTTTTGCTTTTACTTAAACGCTTCCTTCTTATTGGATATTCATTCCCACATAACCCTTTTGTATCCTAATAAACAAACAATGTATGCAAATTGACATGCTAACAATCTTGACCGTATTATTTTTTGCATGCAAAAGTTGCAAATTGGTGCATTTGTTTTCTCGGGCACATCAAAAAGATAAACTTTCAGTTGTTGATAGTGACATGAAATCACTGTCTGGCGCAGCTGTTTACAATATGCCTTTTTGACAAAAATGAAACTGAAATTAGATTCCTACACCAGTCAGTTGTCACATTACAGGGTCGAAATAACTGCTTGGCTAATATTTGGTTGCAGAGACCACAAATGATATATATGCAATTGATTAAACCGCATGGGTTGGTTGATAATAGACTGAGACTTGAAAAAGGACTGATCCTTGACAATGGACTGACACCTCAACTGACCATTGACAATAAACTCAGTATGACAAGGAACTGAACCTTGAAGGACTTAACCTTGACAATGGACTGATCCTTGACAATGGACTGATCCTTGACAAGGAACTGAACCTTGAAGGACTGAACCTTGACAATGGCCTGAGCTTTGAAGAAGAACTGATCCTTGACAATGGACTGATCCTTGACAATGGACTGATCCTTGAAGAAGGACTGAAACCTTGGCAATGTACTGAACCTTGACAATCGACTGAACCTTGACAATGGACTGAACCTTGACGATGGACTGAACCTTGACGATGGACTGAACCTTGACAATGGACTAAACCTTGACGATGGACTGAACCTTGACAATGGACTGAACCTTGACAATGGACTGAACCTTGACGATGGACTGAACCTTGACGATGGACGGAACCTTGAAAATGAGCTGAACCTTGACGATGGACTGAACCTTGACGATTGACGGAACCTTGAAAATGGGCTGAACCTTAACAATGGGCTGATCCTTGACAATGGACAGAAACCGTACTCTAACAATGAACTGAGCTTTGTCAATGGACTGAACTTTGACAATAGACTGCATCTTTTAAATGGACTGAACCTTGACAATGGACCGAGTCTTGGACTGATCCAGGACTATTGCCTAAACCTTGACAATGGACTGATCCTTTAAAATCATGAAAAGACAGATCCTTGAAAATAAACTGAGTCTTGAAAATGGACTGAGCCTTGATCGTCAACTTTACTTTGACAATTAACTAAGCCTTGACAATGGACTGATTCTTGCCAATGGACTGTTCAATTAAATGAGTAGAAGTTTAATAGATGAAAATGTACTGTTACATCTTTTGTTTATTGTTGATTGGTTTTTATACCAAATTATTAAGTTCAAGCGCCTTTGAACATGCACTCTTGTATGAAAAGGGCGCTATATAAATCCGGTATAATAATAAAAATTATGTCTGGTTAATAACTCAATAATGTATTGTTGATAGCTTACAATTTATTGGCACATATACTTACTTAAATGTTAAAACAAGCTGACGCAGCTCTGTGAACACATCTTGTACAAGCATATGAAGTGGCGCCAAAACGTCTGGTAAACTGGACATGATAGAAACAAAGACAAACAATAGAATTAAATTATATGTAGGCCACCAGGGAAATAATAACTGAAACCAACAAATATCCTCTTTAGATTACATATTATTTCCTTATATATATTAATCATCAACCTTACAAATTGCTCAGCCATTCTAACAGCATCTTACAATGTTATTGCATTATATTTATACATAAGAAGGTAAATCAATTTAAATTGTTACTTGTGTTATAAATGACAATACTTACACTCTGCTCAGCCTCTCCAACATGATTTTCCGTCGTATTAGCATCTGATCATATTTGTCAACTGTGGGTAATACAATAGACTGGCTCTGGTCCTAAAGCAATACAAGCGCTCCAAGATTAATGTATTACCATTTGTTATATTTTAATCCGTCTTTGTTTATGGTGATTTTACTTATTGTAAGAAAATGCTTAGCAACATTTAAAAAACAAGTAATTGTTTATATTTATCTTTTTTTAGTGACCTTAACCTTGGTTTTAGAGACAAACTTATTGCATGCACCATGTCATCTCAATAGGGGGAATCAGCAGTGTATGTAATTTTCAAATTGCTGTTCAAAATGTTGTTACTGTCTCAAAAGGCTGTATCTACATGTAGCCTATATTTTTAGCATTGATATTTAAGCATGACAATAAATTGCAAGTAATTTACACAGTCAAGCAGTCATTCGCAAGACATGTCCTTAAAAAATGGGGAAAATTTATGTCAAGTTATTTTGAAATTGTTTATTTAACAAAGAAGGTATTGTCTAGATTAGATGTACTATGCTCAAATTTTGCACATGGGATTTACAACCTGTCACGTTTTTAATATCATGAAACTAATTCCATGTTTGCATTTATTAATGTAATGACTTTTATCTAGTCAGTGTTTTATTATACTACATTAATGATTTTGTACACTTGTCCAATGTTCCGACCTCCTTTATAATCTTTTAAATTGAAATAAGATCAAAGGCCAAACATTTGTATCTTTAATAGTATTATAGTACCCGGTAATGTAAAAGCGTTCTTCGTGAGGTTTTACACTAAAGGGTACTGTACCCTAATTTGTTTTTGTCAAATGTGATTTTACACCCTCTGAACAGCTTCTTCAAAAGTTACAACCTTTGACAACAAAATATGACCTTTACCTTTGACCAAGGGACACACATTTCACGTGCATTTCCACTGACTCATGTTTAATATTGGTAAGTTATACTAAAATGGCATGATGAATGATGCCATAATGTCTGGACAAGCCGTATTAATAAGTATTATGCCCAAATTTGACCTTTGGCATCAAAGTGGAACCACAACATCAGAGACAGGGAGATCACAGTTCAATCCCCACTGTGAACATGATCTTCAGATGTCTCCCAAAGACACCAAGTAATAATTCTACCAGGAAAACCGACTCAAGTTTCCATAAGCCTCAGGCTTTCGCTGCAATCGAGCTAAAATAAAAAGGTACAAAATACCTCATTTGCAGTTTGTTTTTCCTGGACCCTGTAGGTGAAGGACCCCTTCATGAAGTGCTGGACACGCTGTTGATGCTGCAACATCTCATCCCTCAGAAACTCAAAGTGGGGCAAAGGGGCTGAGGGGCGGGTACTCTCCTCCTCAAGTGATACATCTCCTGTAAACAGTGAACCCATTTAAGCCTCACTTTGAGAAAAGGGGGTTTAATGCATGTGCGTAAAGTGTCGTCCCTGATTGGCCTGTGCAGTCCGCACATTGAGCCCGGTTTTTCCAGAACAAGGCTCACATATGCTGCAATGGGGCCGAGGTGTTGGTACACTCCTCAAGTGATAAATCTCACATTTCAATATATGTTATCCTATGGGTTTGTGTCACTTACTATCAAAACAGCAAAATCTTATGATCAAGACTTTCAATTATTAGTATCAAGACTTTTGCTCTATATTTTGCTCTAAATGTTAAAAAAATCACGACAATCAAATATTATGATCAAGACTTTCAAAATCAGAGGCAAATCTCTGCAGCCTAACATGTATAATACAAATACGCACCTAGCAGTCTGTCAAAGTCCTTCTCTTGTGCATCAACCTTTGCCACCAAAGCTTGGTACTTGTCCTGGAATTGGGGTTTTATATCATATTGAGTAGATTGTTTCCCGATTTTGTCGCAACCCAAGAATTTCCTAGTGTCTTGTGTGATCCAAGATTTCATGCATCGACAGATAAGCTCCATAATAGACAAGTTCTTTGGAACTTTTGTCTCCCCCTTAGCTTGTTTTTCATGATTTAACTCTGCATTTATCTTGAATACATTTACCTTGCTTTTGGCACTATCCTTTTCTGCCAAAGCAGTAACAGAAAGTCTCACACTTTTCGATTCACTGCTTATTTGATCCATACTATCAGAATTCGAAGTTGTTTGTGTTTCAATTAATTGAAAGGCATCAGCCTTGTCATTAGCCCATTTGGTTGCATTTGTACCACTAGATTGACTGCTAAGTTGATCCACACCAAAAGACTTCATACTCACATTCTCAACGACTTGTATACCTTCACATTTATCAGCTTTTTCTCCACATTTCACAGCACCGCCGTCTTGGATGTCGGCCATTTTTGAGAGCAATGATTTTCTTTTATCCAAAAGCTGCATAAGATAGTCTGTCTTTGACTGATTTGTTGACTTTGCTTTTGAACCACACTTGGTCTTTTTCAACACCTGTTCCCGCGTTACATCTTCAGTGGAACCTTCAACAGATTTAACACAGTCACTGGGCATTGGTTCACTACGTACTGATTTCACTTTCATCTTTTCTCCATTCACAGAATCTTCTCCAAGACTAACGGGTAAATTACCACCAACAGGTTTAGTCAACATATTGCAATCATTTTTCTTAGCCAGTGGCTCAGTTTTCAACCCAAACAACTCCAATTTAGTGCTATCAACATGACCATTTTCTTTTTCAGGTTCATCACCTACACCACACTCTTTCAAAGCTTTCTCAAGATCGTAAACACACACATCTTCAGCAACATCTTTATCCAGATAACCAATGTTTTCACTCTTTTCACCCACACTTTCATTTTTTCCTTGCAACTTTGAGTCCTTATCCTGACTTTGGCCAGGCGGTTTCTGGAACGTGTCAGTTTTCTGGGACATTTCAGTTTTCTGGGATTTTTCAGTTTTCTGTGGCATTTCAGTTTTCTGGTAGGTTTCATTTTTCTTAAGCATTTCATGAAGGTCTTGGAGATACTTATCCTGTTTCTCAAGTGTTTCTACTTCTTTCTTCATATCTGTAATGTGCTGTCTAACCAGAATTTCATCTCCCATTCTTCCCCTGAGAAAACACACAAAATTTGTTTGTTGACTTGGGCCCGTATTCACCAACCCATTCTTAAATGTAATAGTAAAGAATATACTTACAACCAAGAAAAATACGTCCAGTGTTTGAATATATACAGGCAACAACAGCTGATAATGTCACTAACAGAATCTTCTACATGAAGAATGATGAAAATAGAGGCAATTGATGCCAAGTTTGACTCAAAAATAAAAGCAATTATTGAAAATTCCAATTTAAATAATTTTCTTTTTTTCTAAGACTAAAGTCTAAGATTTGTTTGGTGAATATGGGCCCTGGTCTTTTCATATTTTTCTGCAGTATTTCAGTCAAATCTTGGAGGTCAATTTACCTACCTACACTTCTCTTGGGTACGACATTTATTCAAACAACAACAGAACATTTCGTTTTCATCTAAAAGACTTGAAGTTTTACAGTAAGAAATTAAATTATAAAGAAATTGATACTGACAATTTAATATGTAAGGGAAACAACTTATTGGACAGATATTTGAAAGTTACATCGCACTTTAGCAAACAAAATCAGATGACTTATATGTTTAATATTTAATTAACTAAAAATGAGTCCATATTACATGAATGTTTCGCTTATTGTAATGTATAACATTTTTTCAGCACAGCTGACTAAGATCATTATTTACCTAAATTAATTGAAGTACTTATGCAGCGGGAGAATAAAATGCCCAACATAATTGTGCTAATTTTCAAATTTGAATGAAAGATAACTTACATCAATGGTTTAATGTCCACAAATAACTCTTGCATACCGTAAGGGATACAATTAACATAATACTTTACATAAGTTACTATGGATACATTTTAAACAAGAAAACTAGAACTGAAAATAATAACGAACACTATTATAAATGGCATGTCATTAACAGAATGTTTTATTCATGCACATAATCAAATTGCTATTTAATTTAGCCTACAAAAGCTCTTTAGAAATAGTACTCAGCTCTGTTTCACTTTTGTTGATCAAAACATACATAAATGCATTAGTGCTCATGTCCGCTCTTCCTTTTGATAGTATTTTAGAAATGGTGAAATTACAAACTTACTGTGAATTTTGATCTATATTTGAATGGTAGTTTAGTTTTATGGCGAATTATTTGTAATTGTGCCTTTAATCAACTTCTACAGATGTCCAATCTATAATGTTTAACATATACCCCTAAAATAAAATAAACTTGGTAAAAGAAGTCTGGTAACACAACAAAATGTATCCATATTTCTTTTATATACATTTACTTCTACTAATAGTATTACATATGTGTAGTATATGATTTAGATAAATATGTATACATGGTTTTGTTTTCTTAATTTTTTGACAAATTCGCTAACAAGTGTGTTTCCATGAATCACTATTATTTAGGTTTCTTATGGAAAAAAACACCATTGGGCAGTATACAGTTGTTTTTCCCAGTATGGATATTTATGTCTGAGATTATGTCATGTTTATATTAGGTCAGGGGTGTTTTCTTAGGGTTTGACGAACCTAAGGTCCAAGATGTTGTCTTGGCGGTGACCGAATAATCTGGTGTCAGAGAATCGCATTACAGTTACTGATTATTTGCCTATCATGCATTATTTTATGGCAAGAAAACATTCCTTGTTTATCCATCGTAAAGTATTATTTTCTACACATGTAAAGGTCAAGAGCATTCTTTTCTGCACCATACAAAAGATTGTGTTTTGCATAATACAATTTTTTTTGTAATACGTGCAATGCAAGACCAATTAATGTACCTGGAATTCTTACCAACGTTTTGCCTATTGTTGTCCACCCTTATACTTTTATAATTTTTGTACAGAGAATATACCACTTTTCTCAAATAATCTAAGTGCCATGCATACATTTAACCCTTTGCATGCTGGGAAATTTGTCGTCTGCTAAAATGTCGTCTGCTGAATTTCTAAAATTATCATTTTCTTTGATTTTTTTTTTAAGACCACAATCAGAATAGCAAACAGTTTGGATCCTGATGAGACGCCACGTTCTGTGGCGTCTCATCTGGATCCAAACTGTTTGCAAAGGCCTTCAAAATCCGGTTCCAGCGCTCAAAGGGTTAATGTACCTGGAATTCTTACGAACGTTTTGCCTATTGTTGTCCACCCTTATACTTTTAATAATTTTTGTACAGAGAATATACCACTTTTCTCAAATGATCTAAGTGCTATGCATCCATTTTAGGGTCCATTGGCTAGTGAGTCCCTACAAATTTCAAACCATGCACAGATCTGGGTTAAATCAATGCAATTGCCTAATTCTAGAGAATATTTGGGACACAAAAAGTCCTTGTCATACTAAGTCGTCATGCCTTGACTGCTTACTTTTCCATATCCAGAGGCAATAACTCATACTTCCTTTGGGGCATCTTCTGTCGTGACCACAGTGGGTCGTTGCAGATCTGCCGCTCAAGGTGCTTGGAGGCCTTGTAGCATTTGGCACTGCAGAAGTTCTGCAAACAACAACAGTGGAACTCTGCAGACTATGAAAGGATAAATATACATCAGAAAGTGTATTTAGAATGATATTGCTTTTTTAATAAGTTAGTGTAGAGATGATATTTGATGGTGAACAGTCACGCTGTTAGATCGTGAAGAAAAAGATTTTATTGGTTTTTTCATAATTTTTTATTTTTTTAAATTAAAGCGAACATAAAAACTAAAAAAAAAATGACATCACAATGTCATTTTACAGTCTGTTATCATTGACAATTGTTTCATCCTAAATTATTAATCAATTTGAAACAATGAAAAGCACAACTCTCGTATTTATTTCCGCAAAATCCTGTGAAATACCATTTTCATTTCACGAAATAAATTTTCCAGTAAATCACAGGAACACAATACAATGTCCTATTTCAATTTTCTTATGAACTTATTGTGTTTAGTAACCATAAAAGAAACACTAAATGCAATGAGAACATTAAAATCAAAATCTTCAATACACAACACCATTTTTTCCGAACAATCTGTCCTTTGAAAATTCTTATAAACAATACTCTGGATTTTAGTGTAAAATGATTTCCAGTACTCATCTTCTTTTTTCCAGTTATCAATTATATTAACCCTTTGCATGCTGGGTAATATAAACCCTTTGCATGCTGGGAAATTTGTCGTCTGCTAAAATGTCGTCTGCTGAATTTCTAAAATTAGCATTTTCTTCGTGTTTTTTTTAAAGAATACTATCAGAATAGCAAACAGTTTGGATCCAGATGAGACGCCACGTTCTGTGGCGTCTCATCTGGATCCAAACTGTTTGCAAAGGCCTTTAAAATTCGGTTCCAGCGCTCAAAGGGTTAAATATGAAGGGTATTACTCAACTTGCATATAATTTGTTCTGATCTATAATCTAACAAAATTTGTTTAACAAACAATGTATACCTTTCTGTTTTCAATGTCATACACCTTGTTTGTCTTTGTTGATATCATATACTTCTGTTTCAGCGCCTGAAAAGTGGAACACAATAACTAATATGTAGCTTTTAAATATTTTCTTTTTGCATTTTAGTATGAAATGAATACAGTCTCATACTTGCAATGTTTTTCGTGAAAAATGTGATCAGGGGTTCTTCTCTTTCTCATTGAGGATAAGCAGGAGCCTATATATTTTGGGAAAATCTATCCTTTAAATTACTGGTTTAGGGAAAGGAAAAAGCTGCTAAAAGTTTTCATTTAAGAGGGAAAGTGCATGATTTTGATGAATTTCCTAGACCTCTTTTATAGCTACCGGTAATGTTTGTGAAAACCCCCTGGTGATCATTAAAGAAACAAAATGATTCCCTGGGAATAAAGTGTTTATTTTACCAGAATAAAGCATTTCATGTCATATTATTTAAAAGTGGTATTGCACAGATATAGTGTACATTGAAAGTTTTGAGAAACCCATGTGACACTTTAACCCTTTGAGCGCTGGAACCAGATTTTGAAGGCCTTTGCAAACAGTTTGGATCCAGATGTGGCGTCTCATCAGGATCCAAACTGTTTGCTATTCTGATAGTATTCTTTAAAAAAAATTGAAGAAAATGCTAATTTTAGAAATTCAGCAGACGACATTTTAGCAGACGACAAATTTCCCAGCATGCAAAGGGTTAATTTACAATACACGTGATAAAGATTATTATTCTACACTATATTGCAAAGGATGCAGAAATATTGGTATATATGTATATACAGTGAGTCTAAAAGCATGACTACAATGCTGATTTTTTTCCAGACGGCTTTAAGTTTTCAATTATTAATTGTTTGTCTCATATTACATGACCAATCACTACTGGACTTATAATCACACCTTCACAGGGCAAAATCCGACCAACACTGTTTTTAGAGTAAACAATTGTTTGCTATCTCTGTCAAATAATAAAGTCCAAGATGCTAAATGGTCTATCATATTGTCAATAAAAGACTGTCGACTGAATTGTCAATTATACACACCTTTCCTAAGGCATTCTGGCAGAGTGGATAACCACATAACTTTGAGACCGCCCTCTCAACAGTGATGTCGTCATAATGAGTGGCTGTGATGAAATGAAGCTGTAATGGAAATGTTTACAAAAAACATATCAATATTTGTTTACTTTAAAATTTCTGGATTATTATTAAGATTGATTTGTACACATGTACTAAAATATACTTGGCTAAGGTGTAAAGATAACATAAGATGACATGTGTATATGTTATATACATGTATATTATTTGTGTAATTATTTGTTTCACCTTCAAGATATCTTTATCCCCTAAAAATTCATGGATTTGTTACCTTGTATCCAACATAAAATTTTAAGTAAGAAAGGCCCTAAAGAAACGGTAGTTGCATTTCTTTTGACATCAATACTGACACAACCATGAAAATAAGATAATATTTACAATTCGTTAAATGCTTTTCTATGGTAGATGTGGAATAGTCTGTGATTTAAAAGCAATAAATTCACTGTTTCAAACAGTGAAAAATACCAGGGAAAACAATCACTTTTTCACTGTGAATTGATGTCATTTTCTGACATCATGATGTCATTATTCCAACGAAATTCTCCAGTTTGAACTGTTTTTAACAGATAAATAAAAGGGGGGAAAAAGCAATAAATTAAAGAAAATGTGTTCTGCTTTTTTGTTGTAGATTATCAATTTTTATTCTCTTGTGATCATAAAAAATAAATATTTTCACAAGAGGCAGAGCATATTTATTTTTCTAATCACCTGTGAACTAAAATTGATAATCTACTGAAACCAACAAATATCCGTTATAAGAATAATATGAACATGGCAGAAAACCACTGTACTCGATACTAAAAATCAGTTAGTGAATACGGGCCCTGTTCTTACACAGTCTATCAGTTAGTGAATACGGGCCCTGTTCTTACACAGTCTATCAACATCTCTTCAGTGACAGGATTATCTATGAGCCTCTCCACAATCCTGTGTGCCTTCTCATCACAGGCCACTTGATACTCAATCTTCCTCCTCAACTCTGCAGCCTTGTCTGTCTCACTCTTACCAGTCATGACTGCAGGTCTCATATATCTATGTTAAGCACCTGGAATAAAGATAAATAGTTTAATTTTGCATCACCGCTACAGATGCAAAGAAATATTCCAGCAAAACTTGAATGTCATTGTAAAGTGGCTTTGGCGATTGTCTAGTGTCATGACTTAAAATGTGTGTTGCAATGACAAATTATGATATGCATGTAGCCAGCAAGTCATTATACATTGTATTGTAGACT
Organism: Dreissena rostriformis; assembly: GCA_007657795.1. Classification (NCBI taxonomy): domain Eukaryota; kingdom Metazoa; phylum Mollusca; class Bivalvia; order Myida; family Dreissenidae; genus Dreissena; species Dreissena rostriformis. The sequence goes on from VMBQ01012584.1 coordinate 14,754, forward strand.
GGCAACATAATCACATAAGTAGGCTCATCACCTTCCAGCCATTTTCCTCCTTCTTTAAAAAGTACCGGTAAACGGCACTTTCCCAATTACGAAAAAACTACAAATTTCCCAATTGCTGTCAAAAGAAATCCCAATTTATTTTTTTTTTTTTTTTTTTTTTTTTTTTAAGCAACATTTAGTTAGTTTCCCTTTGCAGTTATATGGCTTGAACCTAGGTAAATATAATATTGACAGCTTGAAAACACTTAGTTTTCAATTTTAAAGTATTTGGGAGCAAAAAATCAAATAAACCAATTTCCCAATTTGAGGTTTTCACGACTCGATTGTTCCCAATTTTGAGGTTTTCACTACTCGATTTTTCCCAATTGGACCGGTACGGGTACTTTTCCCAATTGGACAAGGAAAATCGCTGCCTTCAATTTGAAACATGACAAGTCACAATAACAAACAAGAGGGCCCGAGATCCTATGGTGCTCACTTAAGATTCAAAGGAACTGAACTGTTTTGATGATGTTTGAACAAGATATTATAAGAGCAAGTTTTAGGATGCTTAGTAAAAAATTGTGGTGTCTAGAATGTTCACAAGCTTTTGTATTAATTTGACCCATTTTTAATACCAATTTTTTGATTCCATGTGACCCAGTTTCAAACTTGACATATATAGCATTGGGACAAATGTTTTGATAAAGTTTTATAAAGATTAGGCAATAAATATGGCCTCTTGACTGTTCACATGCTTTTTTTTTTTAATTTGACTTAGTCTTGGTTCAGGGAACCCGACTGACCCAATTTTTTCCCCCGACCCTAATGCTAAAATCTCGTAAAATTTCATTGAAAACAGCCGCAATTTAAACCCGGATCGGTTTTCTATATTTTTCTCTTTGTTTCAATGAAAGTGTTCGCAATTTGAACAGTGAACGAAAACCGGTCTGCACCTGTAAATGAGACATAGCTTGACCTTATTGTAATTGAAGTGCACATGGTAGCTGGCCAATCAACATTGAGCTCGCTTACACATGAAATGACGTTGTTGAATGAAATGTAAAAATGGGTAATATTCAGTGATTCATGCGCAGACACTGTATACTAGGAATACACAGTTAATATTGTCGTCTGCAAATGAAATAGCAGCTGGTTGCAAATGTCGCATTATTAAGATTAAAAATAAAAAGGAGCGTGACAATAAATAAATTATTTCCAAGCTGACTATCGATCTCAATTTAAGAGCGATAATTAAATAATCAGTTCTATGTCCATCATGTTACAACTTTCTGCCGATTTTCGATCGAAATGAAAAGGTGATAATTAATTTGTTTGTTTTACTCACACACTATGCTAATGGGCAGCGGCGTATTTTAATCAAAGGAAAACGTGAAAAACACGTGCGGTTTAATTGTTATTAAAGTTTCGAATTTGTAACACATAGGAAGAGTAATTCATCTAGTCTACTATAAAAATGGAAGTAACCTCTTTGTCTCTACAGTCACTAACCTTAACCTTAAAGCGTCCTTTGGACGAAAAAGAGTCATAACAAACAAACAAAAAACTTAAAACACAAAACACTAGAGCATTCCAAGTGTCATGGAAACTTTATAACAATTGGCTTCGCTTTGATAATGAATAAAAATCAATGAACTTTGACGCCCTGAGCCTGTACAAACCAATAGCAACATTCAAATTTCTGTACACTGCTCACTTCCTGTGTGATGCACTCAAACCCATTGCCATTTAATCAAAAAATGTACCAGAAGAAAGACTTGTGCTATTCTGAGGTTACCCTCCTTTCGACAGCCACTATTCAGACTCTTGAGCACCTGTCGGAGACTATATAGGTCAGGTATCATGATGAAAACATTTCTGAAGGTCACACCCCAAACACCAGAGACTGATAAAGATGGCTTGTTTACTTTTGAATATGAAGGTCAAACTATCACAGACAGTGTCATATATTATGATATGTGCTTGTTGTCTTTAAGAAATATAACAAAATCTTTAGTATATATTATTATTTGATAACCAGTTTTTGCGCGCCGACAAACAAAAAATGGTTGGCTCAAAGAAATTTTGGGCCAGCGCTAGCCCTGAAAAGTTGCATAAAGAGCTTGGAATGATGANCAAAGAATTCAGAAGTTAAAAAAATGTACAGTGCTGATTTGGATTTCAATCGAGTTTGATTGTGCCTAACCAAGCGTGACCTCAGAGATAATCTTTCACAGCATGTTACTATCGTCTGCAACAAAAGGCTAATTAGTGATCTGATAACAAACAATGCCCTTGGGTCTTGTTTGTACACAATGTGTTGATTTAATATGCTCTAGTCATGTACCGGTAAGGGTGTTATCTATGTATTCAGATCGATGTTTCTGACGATGTATACGGTGTTGATTGAAGCGTTATTTTAATTGACAGCTTACGTCACAGGTTGCTATTTTCGGCGTATGACCAATTTTTAGGAAGTACAGTGGACGTCATGGGGTTTTGTTATCGGCGTATGGAAACAATTATCGGGCGTAATATACGGCCGTACGCCACTTAGTGCAAGCCCTGTTTTATAGCGTCATGCACATAGCAAATTTGACATGACCGCCATCTTGGAAATTCTTGACGCGAGCATGTTGGGGGTTACCCATTTCAAATAAAGATGCGAGGTATGAATTCTTTGTTCCGAAAAATAAATGTCGTGATTATAGAAAGTAATTATCTCTCAATACTTTAAGGATTTATGGACAAACAGGTTTAAGAAATCTGAAATTTCTACTAGCAGAAAATTGCAAGCTTTATATTTTTCAACTCTCTATCCATAAATCTCGCTCGCATTTTGCGAGTATGCGAGCTAAGTTTTGGTCCCTGTGTGCAAGAGTCAAGACACTAGAAAATCTAGGAAATGTCAACTGATTACTTTAACTGCTAAAGTAAAAACATGTTATTCCACCTAAAACAAGTTAGGGCAAGATTAATTTGTTGTCAATGTCAAACTTCATAGGGGTGCTATTGGAAAGACCTGATCATTCACATCACTTTTTAACTATTTCCCAAACTTAAAAGCCATGAGAGAAATAATTGTCAACCCAATGTGTTTAGACACATTGAAAGCAGTTTTTTTGCATCACATGGGTTGAAATACCGAATGTGTTCTGCCGCAAAATGTTTTCTGTTTGGCAAATATTGTGAAATATTGGTCGCGAAAATAGACGACAGAGGGAGTAAAAGTCGACCACTTCAGATGTGTTACAACAGGGTACAGTGTAAACATGAAAAATAATCTTTTCACATAAAATTGAAAAAATATATGTAAACAGAGTCTCTGTACGTTCAAAACAATTGAATATTTAAGGTAAAGAAAAAACACCTAAAATCGTCCGACTAACATGGGCGCAGCCATCTTGAAATTTATTACTCTCACTACAAACTGACGTTTCTTTTTATTACATATTTTAAGTCATTCAATAAGAAGAATTTCAGTTGGGGACAACTAGAACCTTAATTTATCTTTTTTTTCGGGTAAGTATTTATGCTTTCATTATATAAAATGCTTAACGAAGCATAATAAATGTTATAGAGGCTTAAAACGCGAAAATATTTTGTTTTACAACAACAACAACAACAACTGTAGAATGTCTGTTTGGACAGAAAGTAACAAAAGAATCGATGTCGAGTACAATGGATCTCGTACATTTCTCTGCGTGGAACATCCGGCTTTAATTAAAAATCCTGACAAAGCTGTGAAGACACTCGGAGGAGTTGATGCAGTGACTGCGGTGAGTAACAGTAGTTCGGATGTGAAATATATCCGAATATTTGGTGTCTCCAATATGATACATTGTAGTGATCCTATCATTGAATTGGTAAATTAAAAGTCTCGATTCTGTTGAAAAAAATGTCAAATGAAATATTTTCACCTGAAGTAGCATGAACCAATGATTTTTTTAAACATAAATAATTGATGTCAAATGCCTACAGGAATGATATTTAAGGTATTAGAAAGCATTTTCTTTTTGTTTTAATGGATTACTATGAAAATTCATTTTTTTATGAATTTTTTAGCAACAAGGGGTAATGAAC